>PVJN01006013.1:39790-68792 GCA_004026805.1 Lasiurus borealis | reverse complement strand
ACCACCTGTTTCATGGTTCAGACCCCGCCGAGGACCTCTGCCACGATCCGCACAGTGTGACTTGTTCACCACACAGCCCCCGGTCAAGATTTTTGCTAACACCTTTTTCCTAAGTTTTGTCAGTAAGCAGATTCACTGAGCAGGTTATTTTATAGTTATTTTATAAAGTAGGTATGCGTTTCGTTTTGGTATACTGAAAGGTAAACCTGAACGTGTTTCCTTCTTCCTGAAATTTTGGTGTGATTTTATTTCTCTTTTGCTGTCAGTTAATTTGTAGAACTGAGGAACAGTTTTACAAATTAACTGACAAAACTTTGTCGCCGGAGACTTAGAACATTTGTAAACTGTGTGTAAAAATCCAGGATCTTCTGTAAGTAATATACACACACAACGTAGCAAATTGCCCTTTTTTTTTCCCATACAAAAAGCACGTACAATGAAATGTCTATTTTATGTGATGTGATTTGCAGTTCACAGAAAATTAGTGGAGCAGAAGCAAACGACACACTAGCAGCCTTTGTTCTCCGTGCCTTTGCGTGCACGGTGGTCTTCCAGAATATTGTCGTCAGCCAGTGGTTCTCAACCTTCCTAAGGCCGCAGCCCTTTAATACCGTTCTTTATGCGGTGGTGACCCCCAAATGTAAAATTATTTTTGTCGCTACTTCATAGCTGTAATTTTGCTACTGTTATGAATCTTCATGTAAATATCTGTGTTTTCTGATGGTCTTAGGAGAGCCTGCTACCTGTTCGTGACCAACAGGTTGAGAACCGCTGGTCGCCATGATGATTGCTACCACAAAGGGACCAAATTCTTCATGTGAATTTCTTTTGCTATGAATATTGGGAAATGATTAGGAGATCGTAAGACCTGATACCCCTAATTTCCACATCTCCGTCGCATAAAAAAAATCTGTTTTCAGCTAATTTTTATTAGAACCCAAGAATGTGGAAGTTGCCTATTTTATATTTGTTCACAAATAGGATTTTTAGATGAGAAAATACCCCGGATGAGTGTTTATAGCTTTGTGCTCTTCTGATGTAAGATTACAGTAGTTTGAGAGTTCCTTATTTCAGAGACACAGTAAATCCTATATAATAAAAGGGCAATATGCAAATAGACCGAATGGCAGAACAGAACAACCAATCAAAGTGTAACATGCTAAGGATATGCTAAGGCTGCTCAACCACTTGCTGTGACATGCACTGACCACCAGGGGGCAGGCAATCAACTAATTCTAAATTCATGTTATTTACCTGTTTAGCTGCTCTGTAAAAAACAGATATTTTTTTTCCACCAGTTGCTATGATGTGCACTGACCACCAGGGGGAAAATGCTCCAATCGGTAGGTTAGCTTGGGGTCCAACCTATCGGGACTGAGAGAGATGGGCCAGACATGCTCTGGAGTCTTCCTGCACTACCTCTCCAGCCTGATGGTGCACTGGTGGGGTCCCTCAGCCTGGCCTGTGCCCTCTCACAATCTGAGATGCCTTGGGAGAGGTTGGAGAGCCAGTTTCAGCCCAATCCCCAGACCACACCCCTTGGGAGGGTGTCAGACGCAGGGTTCATGGCTGGTGAGTGCTGTCACAGAAGTGTGAGCCTCTCCCTATGGGGACTGATTGGGCGTGAACTCGAGGCAGGCACCGTGGGGCCAGGATGAGCGGGAGCGGCAGGTAGAAGCTGCAGGAGACATTGGACTGTGGGTGTCAGCCCAACCTCTGTAGGCCATGCAGAGGGACTCAATCTATGTATGAATACGTGCACTGGGCCTCTAGTGTAACATAATATACTTATTTCTATACAACTATATTTGTTTTTCTTTTTCTTTTTCTCTTGTTGTAGCAGAACTTGGGTATGTGATTATCTGTAAACCCACCAACCAGCAGAGTAATTGACAACCTCCAGAGGCCAGGCTGACCTGTGTGTGATTGTTTCATTTGTGTCCATATGTTTGTATTCCCATGTAATTTCATTGGTGCGTATTTTTATCCAGCAACTTGATTTACCTATTAATAAGTCTCACTCTCGCCCAACCAGCATGGCTCAGAGGTTGAGCGTTGACCTATGAACCTGTAAGTCATACTTTGATTTCTAGGCCGGGCTTGATCTCCAGTAGGGGACGTGCAGGAGACAGCTGATCAATAATTCTAATAATTGATCAAAGAGTCAGTACCATGGGGTGAGAGGTTCCCACTTTGTCTGATGTTGTGGTTCCTTTTGTTCTGTTTGCTTTTTCTTTTCTTTTTTTTAAGAAGAAAAGAATCCGAGGTTACTCCAAATTCACTAAATGCTCTGTAATGATCCCTTTCAGAGTACTCATTATATAAAAGTCCTCTGTATTTTTTTCTATTGATTCAGCAACAGGAAAAAGGTGATTTGGGTCAAACTTTCTGTCCTAATCTCTCTAGTCAGTGCAGAAAGCTTTTTAGTATTTCTATTTTCCTACTGGGGGCCTCTTTATGGCCACATTTGAAAATTGGCTAATGAACAAGTCTAGGAAGCATCTGTACTTAAGAACAATTGTTACCTTACAAAGATGCTTCCGGAATAAAATAAATACAAATGCAGCCGGAAGTGTATCTTTATTTCTTTATTTAGAGCTGCCTTTTTGGACCCATCTTGGTTGGGAGCAATTGCTGGCCTCTGTGAAGCTGGAAAAGTCAGGCACGCCAGAGCCTCCTTTAGACGGTCATGTTTCCCCAGTCAGCTTCCCTGTTTACCTCTGCCCTCTGCCTTCATTTATACCTCACGGGGTTCCCAAGGGCTCTCTCTTTTCTTCAATGTTAAGCAAACGCCCTGCATTTCAGTGAAGAGACCTTTCCATGGGCTAAGGAAGCTTGAGAGGGTGCAGGGGAGGGAGGGCGGTGAGCACAGTGGTTGGGGTGAGGAAAGAAAGGCTGAGTGGCCAAAACTGGTGTGGCTCAGTGGATAGAGCGTCGGCCTGAGGACTGAAAGGTCCCAGGTTCGATTCCGGTCAAGGGCATGCACCTTGGAGGTGGGCATATCCCCAGTAGGGGGCGTGCAGGAGGCGGCTGATCGATGTCTCTCTCATCGATGTTCCTAACTCTCTATCCTTCTCCCTTCCTCTCTGTAAAAAAAAAAAAAATTAATAAAATATATTAAAAAATAAAAGGAAAGACTGAGTGAAGGTAGGTTTGCAGGGGCCATTGAGAGTATGAGGTTTGCAGGTCGGCTGGCATGATGGACCCTCTAATGGTGTGATTTCAGGAGTCTCTGTGTGTCTCCCGAGTCCAAACATGGACCTGACCATTCTTTCTAGGGACCGGAAGTTATCTCTAGTCACTGGGGCAGGGGGAGATGCTATAAGAAAGGAAAACACACGTGTAGGCTGGTGCCAGGTCTTGCATTAGCCACAGGAACCACTGGTTCATCCGGACGGCTTACAGAACACCGGCATCAGGGACTGGAGAGACCAAAGCACAGACGGCATCTGAGTGAGGAAGGCTGCTTAGCAATGTCTGTGGGGGCTCAGGCAGCTGCCGAGGGTGAGGATGAGAACGGGGCGGGGCCCAGCCGGTGTGGCTCAGTGGTTGAGTGTCATCCTACAAATCAGGAGGTCACAGTTCGATTCCCAGTCGGGGCACCTGCCTGGGTTTTGGGCCCGATCCCCAGGGTGGGACGTGCAGGAGGCAGCCGATCAATGGTTCTCTTTCCTCATTGATGTTTTCATCTTTCTTTCTCTCCGTTCCTCTGTGAAATCAATGAAAATATATATATTTTTTAAATAAAAGAATGGCCGAGACTGGTTTGGCTCAGTGGATAGAGCATCGGCCTGTGGACTGACAGGTCCCAGGTTCGATTCCGGTCAGGGGCATGTACCTTGCTTGCGGGCACATCTCCAGTGTGGGGCGGCTGATCGATGTCTCTCTCTCATCGATGTTTCTAGCTCTCTCCCTCTCCCTTCCTCTCTGTAAAAAATCAATAAAATGTATTTAAAAAATAATAATAAATAAAATAATGGGAATGTGGTCCTGGGGAGGGAGGCTCAGGCTGGCATCTTGGGGCGAACATGAGCGATGTGGGGGTGCAGACGGGTAGCTAGGCCTCAGGCATTCACTGGGTCTCCAGCATTGTCCTTGTCTGCCTCCCTGCAGACAGACATGGTGGCAGTGGGGCTGGTGGAGCCGAACCCAGTTCCTCCCACACTGCGGCTCTTCCTTTTCCCGGGCTCAGACCCCGCCTTTTGCTCTGGCTCTGGAACTGAAATCTGAGAAGAGCAGGGTGACTGCCGAAACAACGGGATTGACACGTCATTTTCATCTCGTGTCAACCTTTTGATTTCTTTACGTGCCCTTCTCCACACTGCTCATAAAAATACAGGTAGTCAGGCTGAAGCCGGTGTGGCTCAGTGGATAGAGCGTGGGCCTGCGGACTGAGAGTCCCGGGTTTGATTCCAGTTGGGGGCACATACCTTGGTTGTGGGCACATCCCCAGTAGGGGGTGTGCAGGAGGCAGCTGATCGATGTTTCTAACTCACTATCTCTCTCCCTTCCTCTCTATAAAAAAAAAATCAATAAAATATATTTTAAAAAATACAGGTAGTCAACATCTCACTTAACATCGTAGAGGCTTCATGCATCAAACCAATCACATCGGGATGCAGCGTTCTCCTAAATCACAGCAGCAATGTGTCCCACGTAATCATCTGCACCACCGTCCCCGGGTGTGTTTGCAAAATATGCAGATGCAAGCCCCCACTGCAGGACCGGATCAGCTCTTCTTTGGGGTGGGCTGAGGAACAGGGATATTTTTTTAAATATATTTTATTGATTTTTCACAGAGAGGAAGGGAGAGAGATGGAAAGTCAGAAACATCGATGAGAGAGAGACATCAGCCGCCTCCTGCACACCCCACAGTAGAGATGTGCCCGCAACCAAGGAACATGCCCCCAACCGGAATCAAACCAGGGACCTTTCAGTCTGCAAGCTGACGCTCTATCCACTGAGCCAAACCGGTCTCAGCGAGGAATAAGGATTTTAAAACACCCCCCCACACTTTAAGTGGACACCCCTAAAGTCGGAATCACAGCCACAGAGGCCTTTTTCAGTCTGTTTTACGAAGAAAGCCCCTGACCCCTCACGCTTGGGCACATAGGTGCTCAGCACCAGTCTTATTTGGCTTTATTCATCGGTCACAATGCGTGCGGCTACACAGTAGATCTCTGAGAACTACCCTGTTTCCCCCAAAATAGGGCAGTGTCTTCTATTCATTTTTGCTCCCAAAGAGGCGCTGGGTCTTATTTTCAGGGGATGTCTTATTTTTCCATGAAGAAGAAGACGGTACACATTTATTGTTGAACAATAGCAACAAAAGGAAATGTATGACTTGTCTACGGTCCGGTAGTCGTTGTCATCACCAACCAGCTCACTGATGGGCCGCAGCGCAGCTGGAGCTGTTCAGGCCGTGCGAGGTCTCTTTAAATCAGGAGTCAGAAGCCTGATGGTAGCTTCGGGGGCCTTCTATTCCGGGGAGGCCTTCTATTCCAGGGAGGCCTTATGTTCGGGGAGGTCTTATTTTTGGGGGGATGCCTTATACTATCACGAGAGGCAACACTGGAAGTAGGTCTTATTTTCTGGGAAACAGGGTTGGTGTGTAATCACATCACATGGCAAAGGACCATGGAAAAGTCACCCATAGCTTTTGGTGAACCTGAGTTGGTAGAGATCAGAAAAGATCGGAAACATACTCTTCATATTCATATATTCCCGAGTGAGCTTCCCAAGGCTAGAATTTGTGCTGTCTATCTCTCATCATGGAATGTATCAGCCTCCTTCTTAGTTTACAAACACATCCTGTCTCTGACCCACACCAATGCCGTCACTTAAGGAAACGGTCCCGCCCCCAGGTTCTCCCTCACAGACTTCCCCGAGAAACACACCCTGTGAGGCAGAGGTTCCCGGCCAGCCCGAGGCCCCAGGTACAGTAATCACTTTCTTTCCGAGCCTTCCTGGAAATTGCTTGTGGGGTGCTACCAGCGTGGCTTAGAGTTGTTAAACCTTGTATTGAGCACAGATGGAGCCGGGATAAAGCGAGGTTTCAGCAGTATTGCTCAGCTGCTTTCAGTTCGGGGCTCGAGGCTGATGCAAACCATCGTAACGGGAGAGCAAAAAATAATATTCAATTATGAATCACTGCCAGATGTGTGAATTCATGCCTTCAGGTCTCATTTTTCTGAAATGTGCTTACGGCGGTGCATTCTTTATCTACTTTGTGAGCGGGTCTCTTTCTGTGGGTAGTGGAGTTAATGGCATTCGATGTGCAGAAGATCCCCACATGAGGAAAGTATGGTTGCTGTGTTGGCTTAATCCCTTCACCCTTTTCCACCCAGCCTCCTAACTCCTGGACACAGACAACTGTAGGGTAATTACCAGAGGGAAAAGGGGAGAGGAGGGAGGTAAGATGGGTAAAAGCGGTATTGATAGTGATGGAAGCAAACTTCCTTGAGGTGGTGAATATAATACGATATACAGGTGATGTATTCTGGAACTGTACACCTGAAACCTATATTATGTTATTAACCAAGATCACCAAAATCAATTCCCTAAGACTTTTAAAAAAGAGAATATGTATTTGGACTTTATCTCATAATCCAAAAAAGAAAGTAAGGAATTGTTTCTAAAGGTAATTCATGTAGCAATGGGCCAGGGTTCTTGTTCCAGTATTAAGAAGGGTTCAGCAATATGGAGAAAGGCTGTGTGTAACTTAAGTAAGAGTCCCCAGAGACAAAAGATAACTTTAAAAGGCATTGGGGGTCAGAGGAGCCTGGCTAAAGAAACCAAGTTCTCCTTGTCTCAGGACCCCTTGCTTTTTATTAACACAATTTGCCCTAAGGCAAAGTGGGATATACACTTTAAAGGGTAGGGTTTCAGACAGAGTCCATGGTCAGATTGGAAAATAGCCTATGGCTGTTCAGGTGTTTGGCCAGGAGGAGGCAATCACACGTAGATTAAGATGGCCTGAGCTGTCTGGCAGCAAACAATCAATTTAACGCATCCCTTTCAGGTTTGGGGAAATGCCTTCAGCCATTTCCAACAGGCGATCACATATGTGACTCAGCCCTTGTTGAGTCCCCAAGTTCCATCCACCTTTTGATGAAACTCTTGCAATTATGACCTGCTGAAACCGGCTTCCGGCAGCAATGTTCTCTAATCCAAGCCCCAGAGGAACTGTGAAGGGGATTCACTGTATGTCTTTTCAGAGCAACCCATCTGGGTTAATGCCGATGTGAGGGGGAGAGAGGGTAGCGTGAAACTGGGTGTAATCATGGTTAGAAAAATTCCTTGCAGTCTAAGTTAAAACGGGACGGTATCTACTACCAGTGTGTGAGATCCTGAGAGCCTGGATCCCAGCTGTGGTGCATTTCACAGGCCACCAGATGGTTTGATAAACAAATGAGGTGCTGGAGCGTGATCCGAGTTCTGTCCTCAGAAATTTCTAGCCTCCAGTGCTGTCCATCAATGCTGTCACTTCCCTGTGCTCAGTCATTTCGCCATTTCTGTTTTGCAGTATTTTAAACCATCACCATATCGTTAACCTCATTTCTAAGTCCCTTTTTCTAAGGATCTTCTACAGGTAACCTTGCCTAACCCCACACTCTACATAAAGGCCATTGTGCATTTTTGTCCCTCAATTGTTTACTGATCTTGCCACCTGAAAATATACACATCGAAATCCATATGTTTTCATACCTTTGTATAGAGCAGAGTGCTTGCCACACTCGTATTGCATTGTTCAAATGGTTTCAATAATGAAAAACTCAAAGTTTTAAGTTTGTTTGTTTGTTTGTTTTTGCTCTGGGAAATAACCGAAGCATTTACATGTTTTTATTTTAGGAAGGGAATTAGTTACTGATATTGACACCATAAAGTACATTTTTATCATAAAGGTCCATTTTTATCTCCTCACGTAGAGCGTGTGTATCTTAAACATTTATTCTGAGAGGAAATGTTAATGACGAGACTTTAGGATCAAACTAGATTGTTCCAGTAGATGTCACTATTTCTCTTTCGGTGAAAATGGTTTGCCATCAAATAAGATACTTGAAATAAATGGAATGATCTAAGTAGGTTTTTTTTTTTTAATTCAATAGATGAGTCCAACAGCACAACATGTTGTCTACAAAGAGACACATTTTGATATTTAACCTCATCCTGCGTGTCAGCTTTGATATTGGCACAGTACAACTTTTTGAGCAAAGAGACTGATGTCTATAGTGTTGCTATGTATTTTAAAGAGAGGAATTCAGGTATAGTTCAATGGTCTGATTAACTCAATAAAAAATAAGTTTTTTAAAGGTGGAGAAAAGGGAACCCTAGTGCACTGCTGGTGGGAACGCAGGCTGGTGCAGACATTGTAAAAAACATTAGGCAGTCTTTTCCAAAACAATTAAAAATGGCTGAAACCGGTGTGGTTCAGTGGATAGAGCGTCAGCCTGCGGACTGAAAGGTCCCAGGTTCAATTCCGGTCAAGGGCATGTATCCTGGTTTCGGGCACATCCCCAGTAGGGGGCATGCAGGAGGCGGCTGATCGATGTGTCTCATTGATGTTTCTCACTCTCTATCCCTCTCCCTTCCTCTCTGTAAAAAATCAATAAATTATATTTAAAAAAATAAACTGCCTTTTGACCCTGGAATCCCAGTTCTGAGACTATATCTTAAGAATCCCAAATAACAATTTGAAAGAATATACGCACCCATATGTCCATATCAGCATTATTTACCAAAACTAGGGTCTGAAAACAGCTTAAACACCCTCCAGTAGGCAAATGAATATAAAAGCTGTGGTGCATCCACACAATGGAATACTATGCGGCCATAAAGAAGGAAGGAAGTCTTACCATTTGCAACAGAATGGATGGATCTGGAGAAGTGATGAGAACTAGTAAAAGAAAAAAAGCTTTCTGCAGCTCTCCCCTCTAAGCCAGAATCTGCCACCCTGCCTGGTATAATATTTACAGCTGGACAGAAACCTTTCCAAATAGTCTCAGGAGAATTTCCTTTAAGTGTTTTTTGTTTGTTTGTTTGTTTTTTGATGTTGAGCCAAAGAGGAACTGTCATGATGCATAAAAATTTTACAAATATTTTTGGCCATCCCTGTGAGGAGCACATAAGATCCATCACTCAGAGACCTTATTTGGATTTGTGATTCTCTCTGGAGGCCAGTATATTCATAAAACAATGAATGGCTGAAATCGGTTTGACTCAGTGGATAGAGCGTTGGTCTGTGGACTGAAAGGTCCCAGGTTTGATTCTGGTCAAGGACATGTACCTTGGTTGCCAGCACATCCCCAGTAGGGGGTGTGCAAGGGGCAGCTGATCGATGTCTCTCTCTCATGGATGTTTCTAACTCTTTGTCCCTCTCCCTTCCTCTCTGTAAAACATCAATAAAATATATATATTAAAAAAACAATGAATGGCGAAGACTGGTTTGGCTCAGTGCATAGAGCGTCGGCTAGCGGACTGAAAGGTCCCGGGTTTGATTCCGGTCGGGGATATGTACCTTGCTTGTGGGCACATCTCCACTGTGGGGCGTGCAGGAAGTGGCTGATCGATGTCTCTCTCTCATCAATGTTTCTGACTTTCTATCTCTTTTCCTTCCTCTCTGTAAAAAATCAATAAAAAATATATTTTTTAAAAAAAAAGAATGAATGGATTAGATCCACTGAAATTGGAAGTTTTTCCACTTATGACAAATTTAATATTTTTAAAAAATATATTTTATTGATTTTTTTACAGAGGGAAAGGGAGAGAGATAGAGAGCTAGAAACATCGATCAGCTGCCTCCTGCACGTCCCCTACTGGAGATGTGCCCGCAACCAAGGTACATGCCCTTGACCAGAATCGAACCTGGGACCTTTCAGTCCGCAGGTCAATGCTCTATCCACTGAGCCAAACCGGTTTTGGCGACAAATGTAATATTGATAATGTCCTTCATTTAATAGTCACCCACGTATACTTCAACGAAAGTTTTTTTAGTGTACATTACCAGCCAGATGTGTCTTCCTGACTGGCGCATAACACCAAAGAGAAGCCAGCACAACTGCACAAAAATGCCACATTGAAATCTAAGAGAGCTGTTTCTTCAGCAGAGACTGCTGCTTCTCTGGGGAGAAGTCACACAGGCTGGCCTCGGCCACAAAGTCAGCTCACAGGAGTGGAGACCCCGTCTGGCCGGGAGTGACCTGTGGCCAGAGGGGCACAGTGCGAAAAGGAAGGGATTCTTCAGAAAGCTTTATCCAGTCTGTCCTCTTTCCTTGATCTCCACACAGCTCTTGAACTATACCTGAATTCCTCTTTAAAATACATAGCAACACCGTTTGCCCTTGTAAAGGTTTCTGCCTGTTGTCAGTCAATGTGATTTCGAATGGCGACAGGATTGTCTGTCCTTTTTAGAGCATGAAGACGCCTGTGAGCTTAAATGGGTGACCTGAAACGGCTGAGGTAACCAGACAGCAAAGACTCAAAGTCTAAAAGCAAATTAACATTCTGGTTAAAGTCTCAAATGGAGGAATATTAAATATCTGCTTCTAGATTTATATGCTATAGAAGCAGATGAAGAAAAACCATGTGGCCGAGACCGGTTTGGCTCAGTGGATAGAGCATCGGCCTTTGGACTGAAAGGTCCCAGGTTCCATTCCGGTCAAGGGCATGTACCTTGCTTGCAGGCAAAACTCCAGTAGGGGGCGTGCAGGAGGCGGCTGATCGATGTCTCTCTCTCATTGATGTTTCTGACTTTCTATCCCTCTCCTTTCCTCTCTGTAAAAAATCAATAAAATATATTAAAGAAAGAAAGGAAGGAAGGAAGGAAGAAAGACCATGTGAAAGGCAGGAAGAGATCCACTCTTCTTAAGTCCATACCACTAATTTCTATTTAACTTCCCGCTAATCCCATTAGACCCAATTTGGGGATTAGACCTCAGAGTTTCAAACTGGTTCCATGTAACTAATGGGACCGCACCCTCTAAAATCACTATGATTTTGTCATAGCCAAATCTGTTTTTCGCCGCCACAATTCTAGCTTTATTTTTATGTTGCACTTGACCCGAGTACTCAAATCCATCTTCTTGAAAACCTTCTTTCTTGGTTTCTAAGGTACCCTGGACTTTAAAATCTGCCATTCCCACATCTTCTAGTTTTCTGGGCTTCCTTTTCTTGGGATCTGTGCTGTATCAAATTGGATAATATCTGTAAATCGTGTAGTTCTTAACCCATAATACATGTTCTGTAACTAGTTTATTTGGAAAGATTCCCCGGATGGTATGCTACGTTTTGAAATTCAACATGCTCTCAATGTGTATGTTTAAAATAGAATACAGTGGTACCTCGAGATACGAGTGCCCTAACATATGAGATTTTTGAGATACGAGTTGTCGAGCGAGCAATTTTTGCTTTGAAATACGAGCAACATTTGAGATAGGAGTCATCGCGCGGATCGGCTGGCTGCACACGACCCACCAGTTTACTGTGACTCCAGCATCTCATAGTTTCCCACGCCTCAAGGTTACGGAACGAATTAAACTCGTATCTCGAGGTACTACTGTATATGGTATTCCCGTAGAACTGATGGTCTCACCCAACTCCCCCGTTTCAGTCAGTGGTATCACCTCTCTCCATTTCCTCACCTGAAATCTCCGTGCATGTGACCCCTCCCATAAATGGGGCATCAACAACCAAGTCCCAATGACAACAGGAGAGCCCAAGCGACACGCACAGGAGGACCAAGTCTGTGAGGACGGGTGGACTTCTCCTTTAAGAGAATGCCTGTTTCCCATGAAGCAGGCTTAGGGAGAGGCCAATCAAGAGCAGAAATTGAATTCTCCTGGCGAGTCCATGGAAGAGAGAGCTATTTCTTTTCTGGTCTCAGGGAACTGGCATCTAAACTGCAGGAGAAAAAGAGTCCCGGCCTGTGTGGCTCAGTGGATATAGAGTGTCAGCCTGTGGACTGAAGGGTCCTGGGTTCGATCCCTGTCAAAGGCACATGGCTGGGTGGTGGCCTCCACCCCCAGTGGGAGAGATGCAGGAAGCAACTCATCAATGATTCTCTCTCATCATTGATATTTCTATCTCTCCCTCTCCCTGTCTGAAATCAATAAAAATTTATTTTAAAGAATAAAAAACAAACTATAGGAGAAATAAAAAAGTCCTCTTGCTTATTTACCAGGAGTTCAGCAGAACTCTGCCACCCTAGCACCGTGTGAAGAGGGAAGGGTTTGAGTGCAGGGAAGTCGGAGAGAGGAGCTGGCCGTAAGCCTGTGGAGGGGATTCTCTCACGAGGTGGCAGATGGAGGATTCAGTTTCTAAGCTCTCTTCTCACTCTTATGATTTTATAAATCTGACCATCTTGCCCACCATTGCCTGCTGAAGCACACCAGGCTAAGCTTGTTTGTTTAGCTGTGATATCTTGTGTAGTTTTTAAAGTGTGTGTGTTTTTTAAAATATATTTTATTGATATTTTACAGAGAGGAAGGGAGCGGGATAGAGAGCTAGAAATATCAATGAGAGAGAAACATCAGTCAGCCGCCTCCTGCATGCCTCCCAATGGGAATGTGCCCGCAACACAGGTACATGCCCTTGACCAGAATCGAACCTGGAACCTTTCAGTCTGCAAGCCAACGCTCTTATCCACTGAGCCAAACCTGGCTTCGGCTAAAGTGTGTTTTTTTTTATTGACCAAATGCAAATACATGGGTATAGATTCTGCCCACGGGTCACGAACATTCAAAAGGATAAAATCAACCACGCAGGTGCTGTATCCAACTTGACTCTACCTAGTCACAGGAGGGTGGAAGGTTAATCACCCATATTTTTAGGGGATGCCGATGGGGTTTCGGCCCCGCTTTCTAGGTGAAAGGGCCTTCAGCCCATTTGCTGTCTGATAAGATGAATGACAATAACAGAGAACCCCGTGACCTGGGTGGGCCGAGCTTTACTTTTTGGGGTTCCAAAGAGTACATACTTCTCTCACTGACGTTACTTAATGTCACCACAGACAGGTCCTGCGGGTCTTGTCTTAAGCAGGTGTGAGTCATCCCTTTTACGGAGCAGAGGAGGAGATTCAGGCAGTTCAGAGTAGCCACGGTGCTGAAACCGATGTGGCTCAGTGGATAGAGTGTCGGTCTGTGGTCTGAAGGGTCCCAGGTTTGATTCCGGTCAAGGGCATGTACCTTGGTGGTGGGGACATCTCCAGTGGGGGGCGTGCAGGAGGCAGCTGATCGATGTCCCTCTCTCTCATCGATGTTTCTGGCTTTCTATCCCTTTCCCTTCCTCTCTGTAAAAAAATCAATAAAATATATTTTTTAAAAAATGGTATTCTATCCAGATACCATAGCTGATGTGTACACCTAGGAACCGTTTGATGTGGAAACTGGGACTCAGGACTACTGGACACTGAAATTGGGACTCAGACATGTTTTGTTCTTACAAGTTTATTTCTAGCCTGCAGAGGCAGGATGTTTTTAAAGACAAGAATTGGGAAGGAGTCGGGGAGAGAAACAGATACAGAGGCAAAGAAGCAGTGAACAGATTGTCATACTACCGTGGGAAGGCAGGGGAGGTTGGGAGGAGGGGCTGTAAGAGAGCAACCGAAGGACTTGTGTGCATGTATGTAAGCACAGCCAGTGGATACAGGACATTGGGCAGGGGGGTGGGGCGGGGGAACAGGTGAGGGCATGTACTGGGGGGTGGGGAAAGCCAGGGGGAGGTCAATAGGGGAAAAAAACAAAACAAAAAAGGAGACATATGTACTACTATTTGTAATACTTTAAACAATAAAATATATATATAAGTTTTAACTGATTGTTTTTATTTTTTTGTTATAACAAAACAAAACAAAAAAATGAAAACAATTAGTTAAAAATTGTTTGGCTCAGTGGATAGAGCGTCAGCCTTCGGACTGAAGGGTTCCAAGTTTGATTCCTGTCAAGGGCATGTACCTTGGTTGTGGGCACATCCCCAGTAGGCGGTGTGCAGAAGAGTTTCTAACTCTTTATCCTCCCCCTTCCTCTCTGTAAAAATCAATAAAATATATATTTTAAAAATTAAAAAAAATTATAGATAATACAAAAAAAAAGTGATCTGCTTCCTCCACCCGGCCAGCATCACCACAGCTGTCAGAGGAGCGTGTGTGTGGGAAGGTGGAAGCTGCCTGAAACGATTCCTGTTTGTGATCAATAAGCATCTCACCTGCTCTTCAGCAGCTGCCACTCCACCCAAGAGCGGGAAGCCTGTTTCCTTCAGCCAAGTGTCCTCAGGGGGGTTACAGAGGCGAGGGTCCTCCTGGCAGAGACAGTATCTACTCACATTTTTCCCTCCATCGTTTGTCAGTCTGCATTGGAGGGACTGGGAGGTAAACTCCCACCATAGTACAGTGGTACCTCGAGATACGAGTTTAATTCGTTCCGTAACCTCGAGGCGTGGGAAACTAGGAGACGTTCGAGTCGCGGTAAACTGGTGGGTCGTGTGCAGCTGGCTGATCCGCGCGATGACTCCTATCTCAACCGTTGCTCGTATCTCAAAGCAAAAATAGCTCGCTCGACGGCTCGTATCTCAAAAATCTCGTGTGTGAGGGCACTCATATCTTGAGGTACCACTGTATAGCCATTTAGGTACAATTTCTTAGAGTAAGAAAAGAATCGACTTTGATTATTCAAAGAGTAAGAAGTAATTAATAACTACTCATCTTCATCCCTAATAGATCTTACTGTCTTTATATGTTGCATGCACATTAAAAAAATGTCCTCGTGTGTCAGAATGACTACTAGTGGTTTAAAGGTGACCAGAATAAACGTGTTCATATTTGTAGCTGGTCCTTGGCATTAAACTGGTGGGTCGTGTGCAGCCGGCCTATCCGCGAGATGACTCCTATCTCAAATGTTGCTCGTATTTCAAAGCAAAAATGGCTCGCTCGACAGCTCGTATCTCAAAAATCTCGTAGGTGAGGGCACTCGTATCTCGAGGTGCCACTGTAGTTCACGTGGCTGTTTCCATCGTAAAAACGAAGTCGCGTCCGTTGGTGAGCATTAGGGATGTGGGGGAAATCCAGTGGGTTCCTCCCCATATGTCCGCTTACTGTTCTGGTAAATATTTTGGCACCGAGAAGACATTAACAGTATAGACACGATGCCAACAGCTTGTTAACAAAAGAAAAATGCCAATAAACGAGTCGTGTGATGTTTTCGCCAAAACTTATTTTTCCTGTATTTTTTTCAGCGTAAAAAAAAAGTCATTCATTAGAATCTCTTATGGACACAACATTAGGAAGATTTTTATTATTATTATTTGTAAAGTAGTCAGAATTATTATGAAGGGCCTATTTATTTGTTTAGGTCATCACTCTCAAAATAAGACCTCTGGGTTAAAAACTTTTGAGTTAAAAATGGCCAGTTCACTACAAAATTATGTTGTGTTGACCCAAATGAATTAAATAAGAAGTATTAAGTAGATAATATATATAAAATATACACATAAGTAAACTATATATGTGTGTGTATGTGTATGTGTACACACACACACACACACACACACATACGCACACACACCATATTTTCTGGCTTCTGAGACGACTGGGAGTATAAGATGACCCCCAACTTTTCCAGTTAAAATATAGAGTTTGGGATATACTCGCCCTATAAGATAACACCCGGCATATAAGACGACCCCCGACTTTTGAGAAGATTTTCCTGGGTTAAAAAGTCGTCTTATATGCCGGAAAATATGGGTATGTATAATCACATATTTAGATAATAGAATTTTGGCTCAGACAATTTTTATCTATGAATAAAATAAGAAATGAATTTAAATAACAAGAAAAGTAATATGATTAGATGTTTGCTTGTCACTAGAATATATAAACAATCAAAGATGAATTGCTGCCGAAACCGGTTTGGCTCAGTGGAGAGAGCGTCGGCCTGTGGACTGAAGGGTCCCGGGTTCGATTCCGGTCAAGGGCATGTACCTTGGTTGTGGTCAGGGGCATGCAGAAGGCAGCTGATCAATGTCTCTCTCTCATCGATGTTTCTAACTCTCTATCCCTCTCCCCTCCTCTCTGTAAAAAATCAATAAAATATATATATTTTTAAAAAAGGATGAATTACTGAAAAAATACATAGCACAGTTGGGGCTGTGAGGGACACCATTCTCTTTGGTTGAGGAAAAACAAGTCTTTATTACACCGTGCTGGAAAAACACCTCACAGAATACACACGCTGCCCGGTACAATCTATAATTGCTTTAAATAGTCCCAGCAATAAAAGATGGATGAAGGCTCTATTAGCGGGGGTGCTGTTCCAGCTGAGCCTGCAAGTAAAGGTCAAGTTTAAGTGGCCAGAGGTGAAAGGGAAGACGTTCCCGGCGAGAAAGGCAACGCGGAGGAAGTCCTTGGGGTGAAAGCAAGCAAGGTCTGCGTTTTCTTTTTCTTTCTTTCTTTCTTTTTTAACTTTTAAAAATATATTTTATTAATTTTTTAAAAATTTTTATTGTGTTACATGTATACATATCTCCCCATTGCCCCCCTCCCAGGCATACCCCAATCCCCCCGTGTCTTGTGTCCATTGGTTGTGCTTACATGCATGCACACAAGTCCTTTGGTTGATCTCTTCTCTCCCCCACCTCTCCCTAACCTTCCCCCTGTAATTTCCCCCTGTCTGTTTGATGCTTTACTGGGTCTGCGTTGTCATTGGTGGAAGCACAGTGTGGAAGGCCTCAAACCCAGTGGTGTAGAGGTGGCTTGGGGAAACGTCTTGAATTCCCATTTCCTGGCATATTCTGTCGGCCCCTCCTTGCTGACTTGTTAAGAGCAGTAATAGTAGTCACATTTATTAGAAAATTTAAAAAATGGCATCTCAGTAATCTACTTGTCACAACATTTACCTAATCGGCAATTATAGCCTTCAATATGAACGTAGGTCAAACACTCTTAAACGCGGTTCTCCAAATCCATTTCTTCCCACTTAAATAGTAGTACACAAACAACAGGGAGAGGTCTGGGAAAGAGAGAGAGAGTGCAGGGCTGTCTGTGCTAGAGTGGTGAGCACTTATTTTCCCTATCTGTCTAAGACAAAAAATTTTTTTTAAAATATATTTTATTGATTTTTTACAGAGAGGAAGGGAGAGGGATAGAGAGTTAGAAACATCGATGAGAGAGAGAGATCAATCAGCCGCCTCCTGCACGCCCCCTATTGGGGATGTGCCCGCAACCAGAATACATGCCCTTGACCGGAATCGAACCTGGTCAAGGAGACAATTTGCATATTAACCTTTTATTATATAGAATATACACTGAATATACACTGAGTGGCCAGATTATTTTGTGTTCAGAGATCATCTGGCACATACCCTGTGCACAAATTTTATGCACCAGACCTCTAGTGCGTGCACGTGTGTGTGTGTGTGTGTGTGTGTGTGTAGTGCATGAAATTTGTGTGTAGGGGGGTGA
Source organism: Lasiurus borealis (assembly GCA_004026805.1). Classification (NCBI taxonomy): domain Eukaryota; kingdom Metazoa; phylum Chordata; class Mammalia; order Chiroptera; family Vespertilionidae; genus Lasiurus; species Lasiurus borealis. The sequence goes on along the minus strand of PVJN01006013.1, from coordinate 51,343 downwards.
GTCCCTCAGCCCAGCCTGCACCATCTCCAATCTGGGAAGCCTCAAGGGATGTTGGCTGCCCGTTTAGACCCTATCCCAGTAGGATCAGGCCTAAATGTGCAGTAGGGCATCCCTCTCACAATCCAGGACTGCTGGCTCCCAACTGCTTGCCTGCCTGCTTTCCTGATTGCCCCTAACTGCTTCTGCCTGCCAGCCTGATCACCCCCTAACCACTCCCCCTGCCAGGCTGGTAGATGCCTAACTGTTCCCCTGCCAGCCTGTTTGCCCCTAACTTCTCTCCTCTGCCAGCCTGGTCACCCCTAACTGCCCTCCCCTGCAGGCCTGATTATCCCCAACTGCCCTCCCTTGCAGGCCTGGTCCCTCCCAACTGCCCTCCTCTGCTGGCCATTTTGTGGCAGCCATCTTGTGTTCACATGGGGGCAGCCATCTTTGACCACATGGGGGCAGCCATCTTGTGTGTTGGAGTGATGGTCAATTTGCATATTACTCTTTTATTAGGTAGGATAGAGGCCTAGGTGGGGGTCAGTTGGTTTTTCCTGAAGAGTGTCCTGGATCAGGATGGGGGTTCCCTTGGGGCATGGGGCAGCCTTGGAGAGGGGCCTGTGGTGGTTTGCAAGCTGGCCACACCCCCTGGCGACCCAAGTGGAGGCCCTGGGATCTGGGACTTATTTATCTTCTATAATTGAAACTTTGTAGCCTTGAGTGGAGGCCTGGGTATGTGGAAAGCTTGGCTTCCTACATTGCTAGGGAAACCCAAGCCTCCTGCTTTCTCTGTGGCTGCAGCCATCTTGATTAGGTAATTTGCATACTCGCTCCTGACTGGCTGGTGGGCATGGCTTATAGGTGTAGCAGAGTGATGGATAATTGATTTCAGAGAGGGAGAGAGAGAAACATCAATGATGAGAGAGAATCATTGATTGGCAGCCTCCCATATGCCCCCCCATCAGGAATCTGCAACCTGGCATGTGCCCTTGACTGGGATAGAACCTGGGACCTCTCAGTCTGCAGGCTAACGTTCTCTCCACAAGCCAAACCAGCTAGGGCTAGGTGTATGATTCTTCTTTAAGTATTTCCTTTTCATTTTTTAAAAATATATTTTATTGATTTTTTTTTTTTTTTTTTTTTACAGAGAGGAAGGAATAGAGAGTTAGAAACATCGATCAGCCGCCTCCTGCACACCTCCCAACGGGGATGTGCCTGCAACCAAGGCACATTCCCTTGTTGGGAATCGAACCTGAGACCTTTCAATCCGCAGGCCGACGCTCTATCCACTGGGCCAAACCGGCTTTGGCTTCTTTAAGTTATTTCTTGGTGATAAAAGTTAAGAGTCTTTGGTTTTAAAGTCTCGGAAAAACAATTGTGAACAAAATTGAAACGTTGGTTGGTATGCCCAGAACTGAGAGCTATGCTTAACGTGTCAAATCAGAATGCGATACAGGCTCACTCTGATAGGCACTCTCACATTTTGTTCACACAACACCACATGTTCACGCCGACTTATCTCAAATCCGTGCACTTTAGCACTTTGGCCAGCTCTCCCCGAAGAACACACATGCCTCATTCATAGCCTAAGTGTTCCATATGCATCTCCCCGGAGCCCGACGCAAGAGCTAGCGGAGCTGTCTCCCGAGAAATGAGAGCGCTGTCATTCCGTCTGATCATTGGTCCTGTTTTGGCTGAGCTTCGACACTGTATTTTTTTAAAAATATATTTTATTGATTTTCTACAGAGAAAAAGGGAGAGGGATAGAGAGTTAGAAACATCCATGAGAGAGAGACATCAATTAACCGCCTCCTGCATGCCCCCTACTGGGGATGTGCCCACAACCAAGGTACATGCCCTTGACCGGAATCGGACCTGGGATCTTTCAGTCCACAGACCGATGCTCTCTCCACTGAGCCAAACTGATTTTGGCCTTGACACTGTATTTTGTTGCTGGGTGAAAACCCTAAGAACGCTATTGAGTGACAGCTATAGTATCAGTAGACCACTTGACATCCTTAATTTGTCCAAAGTAATGCTCTCCTCTTATATTTTAAATTTGGATTTCCTGTGAAATGTTATTGTTGTTTTTTTAACTTCCCTAGTTTAATTCACTCTGACAAACGATAAGCTTAAATTAGTGGAGAAAGGGAAAATTATCAGAAAGCTCAAGTGTCCCTCGTAATATCACCGGGGCTGCTCAAATATAACACATTAAATGACTGTCTTTACGACCTGATGTCTCAAGGACTAAAAACCTTCCCAACTATCCCCGGCAGAACAAAATGGATGCCCAAACTTTTCACCGTTGTGTGTGTGTTTGGCGATGAATTTAGAGTCAGAGGACTTGGTGTTTGAGTAATGACAATGGCGCATGCTCATTGTGTGGCTGATAAATAACAGAATCAGAGTTATTCTGGAAACCCATCTTTTGTAGACTCATTCCACCACCTGAACAATATATACAGTGAGACCTGCGTGACTACTTCACAGAACCTTTGTGAGGAGCAGATTATTAAGTAAATGGCAAAAAATGTATTGCAAACTATAAAATATAAGCAAAGATAAATGATTCTCACGATCACTGGTAGTTTGCCTTTATTCCTGACAGCATAGATTTATGTAGTGTTAGGTATTTATATCTTTAAGTGAACTTGAGGGATCTAAAGGTGCATTTCAAACGGATAAGCTGCAGGGTTGTGGAGCAAGTTGGTGGGAAAGACGATGCTAAATATGAGTGGGGAAGACCCAGAAAGAACAATCTGAAATTCTGTAGATAAATTTGCCTACTTCTTTTTTAAAAAAATATATATTTTATTGATTTTTTCACAGAGAGGAAGGGAGTGGGATAGAGAGCTAGAAACATCAATGGGAGAGAGACGTTAATCAGCTGTCTTCTGCACACCCCCCACTTGGGATGTGCCAGCAACCAAGTTACATACCCTTGACTGGAATTGAACCTGTGACTCTTCACTCTGCAGGCCGATGCTCTATCCACTGAGCCAAACCGGTTCAGGCAAATTTGCCTACTTCTTCATAAAGCTAAGATTCGGTTTTGATAAGAATAACTTGGCATATCCCTCCTTGGTCTCTAAGGATAACTATTTCTAAAAGGCTGACTTCCAGGACTGACAGAATTAGGCTCGTTGCTCTCAACTTTACCTATGCGTTTGAAACACCTAGAAAGTGGATATTGATGTCTAAGACCAACCTCCAGATATTCTATTAAATTGGTTTGTATTGAGCCAAGGCATTAAAATATTTAAAAGGCAAACTCTATCAAACTAAAGCAAACCACTATCAATAACAACAAAAAAAAAAAACAGCTCTCCACATGAATTTAATGTAGTATACCCAAGGAATTCGATTTTCATAGTTATTCTTAAAACTCTTCTTATTTTTCTAATTGGCTTCACTCCAATCTAACCAAAGCTAGCTTATTTCAATAATTCTTTTAATTTTACTGCTATATTGGTTATATTTGAAAACAAACAAAAAAAATGAGGGGGAAATACTCATAGTTTAAGCCGCTAAGAGATGTCAGATGTATCGGCACATGCCCAATAGGGACACTCTATCTTAATAATTTTTGCATCTCTGGCCCACTTACCTCCTGACACTTAAAGATAAATTATTAATACTCACAAGTGTTAGGGCCAATTACTTGGGCACACTTTGTATTTAGTCCTGTTTTATTCATGATTTGAGCCTGCTTCCCCAGGTATGAACTCTTGGCTCGGTAATAACCAACTGGATTTTTATGATTCTTGTGTCTGCGAGCGTTGGGACTTTGTCATGCTAATATTTAAATGTTGACAGTTCCCAGTGGGTCTTATTTATGACGGACTCTTAGCCACTGATGTTGTCTAAAATCAGAATGCTTTATTGTAATTCCGTCCCACCTCTAGCGGGTGATGATTACAGACTCGGGGCTAGGAAACCTCATCTTCCCCTTCTTTCCCACCAAGAAAAGATGAGAGTAACGTGGGAGATGAGCCAGGCCACCAGAAAACAGCATAGAAGGTTGCTCAGTCTTGCCGACTGAGCTGAATGTCAATTCTTGAAATTAAAATTAAAAAAAAATGGAATCTACTGATGTACATGAATAATAATTTTAAAAAATACAGCCAAAACTCACATTCAACTTTTAGAAACATTTGCTGTGCAGACAATCTTTTCTAAACCCTCCAAAGAAGCAGGAAATAAGTGTTAACTGTAAATATTTGCTTCTGTGGCTAATCATGGAAGAAATCTGTGACTAAGCATTGACACCTGAGTTGGGAAGTTGTGAGAAGATGGAATTTTATGATATCAATATCTGATACCCTGTCTATCATAATTAGGACAAAAAAAAGATATTTCTCCTCTCCTTCCTTCCCTCCCCTCCCCTCCTCTCCTTTCCCCTCCTCTTCACTCCTCTCTCCCTCCCTCCCCTCTCTTCTCCTTTCCTCTCCTCCCCTCCCCTCCTTTCTTTTCTCCTTTAATGGTTTACTTGTGATGGTTTGTGTGTTCCTGGGGAAAATTATTATTATTTTTTTAAACAGAAGCTTAGTGTGCTTGCTCTGTCCATTTAATCATATGAAATCCCATTGACTTGTAGACACACATTCATGGTACATTCAGAGCCTTTAAAATTACTATTGGCTCTCAGAAACATCTGTTTCCTCGCCAGTTAGAGTGTGCAGCTCCACTTGTCTGCAGAAAACAGCCTCTGTATTAATTTACCATTTGTTTATTTTCTCCAAAAAGCAAAATGCAATACATTCTCCTTGGCAGAATGTATTCAGAGAATCACAGAAAATACTAGATTGATGGAAACTTGCATCTCATACTTGGGTTCAAATCTGGGCATATTCAAGTAATCCGCAGTACTCATTGCTGGGTCAAGGAATATAAACTGGATAACTGTAAACATCAAAGAAAAACAGGCAGCGAGTTGACAATGAAGAGATACTGGACTAATAAGTAATTACCTTTGTGAAGATTCCTGTGTGCGTTGAAAAATGTCCTGCCTCACAGCAGTTGTGCTATTCTCAGTATGAGAGTGTCACCATCTCCCTATGACACTTCCTGACTTCAAGTTATACTGTTACAGAAAATCGGAATAACCAAACCACGCTTGGAGAGCTTGGAGTTACATTTATTACGTGCGGGTCCAGAGGAAAATGTTTCTCAAATTTTGGGCCCCAACATGCAGAAATGTTCCGTATTTATGGGTTTTTATCTTCTTTGTCTCCCAAATATGGGATGTTTCCCGCCCCTTTGCAAGTTCTTAAAGGGCCCCTATGTGCCGAGGCCTTGAGACCTCCACCAAAGGCCTGGCCTGGTGCCAGCACTGATCATTTTGTCCAGGAATGGTTTCATGGCTTCTCTAAAGTGAGAATAGTCTCATTTTCCTTATTATTAAAGCAAGCAAGCAATTACAGAAGCCCATAGCAAGATTAAAATTTCAAACAGTTTTTCTATAAGATGGATGCTTCAATACCACAGAGCAATGATAATCAAAACAGCATGGTACTGGAGGAAGCTTAGACACATAGATCAATGGGACAGAATCGAGAGCCCAGAAATAAAACGACATGTGTATTGGCCGATAATTTTTGACAAAGGAGCCAAAGACATAGAATAGAGAAAAGTAAGTCTCTTCCATGAATGGTGCTGGGAAAATTATAAACCCTCATGCGAAAGAAAGAAGTCAAACTGCAGTTTGTTCCCATGTACAACCATTCATTCAAATTTGATATAAGATCTGAAACAATAAATTATTTCCAAGAGAACATACATCCTAAACTTATGGACCTCGGTCTTAGAGAAGGATTTATGAATTTGACACCTCAGTAGAGGCAAAAATAAATGAATGAGACTATATCAAACTAAAAAAAAAAATGTTATTCAACATTGTACTGGAAGTCCTAGCTGGGGTAATCAGGCAGTAGGAATAAGTAAAATGCTTTCAAGTTGGGAATGAAAAAAGTGTAAGTGTCACTTTTATTAGAGGACATGATTCTTTACATCAAAAACTCTAAATATTCCACCAAAAATAAAAATAAAAGCCATTAGAAACAATAAACTTCTAATAAAGTTTTCATAGCAAAATAAATCACCAACAAAACAAGAAGAAAACTGCCGAAACCGTTTTTGGCTCAGTGGATAGAGCGTGGGTCTATGGACTGAAAGGTTCCAGGTTCGATTCCGGTCAAGGGCATGGACCTTGGGTGTGGGCACATCCCCAGGAGGGGGTGTGCAGGAGGTGGCTGATTGATGTTTCTCCTTCATCGATGTTTCTAACACTCTATCCTTCTCCCTTCCTTTCTGTAAGAAATAAAAAACAAAAACAAAACAAACAAACAAAGAAAACCAACTTAATGGGAGAAAACATTTGCAAACAACAGGTCTGACAAGAGTTTACTATATAAAATATATAAAGAAATCATACAACTCAACACCACATGGGCGGCAGAAGACCCCTTCGCTAGCTGTTAGGGAAATGCCAATCAAAACCGTTATAAGCCCTGGTGAAGGGAGTCAAGGCAGAACGAGGTGGACAGGGGAAGGGGTAGAAGAAGAGGAAGGAGCTAGCTGAAACCACAGGGTGTTTGGCAGAAAAACAAGATGGCAGAAAAAACAGGGAGGTTTTGTTTGTTTTTTTAAATATATTTTATTGATTTTTTTTACAGAGAGGAAGAGAGAGGGATAGAGAGTTAGAAGCATCGATGAGAGAGAGACATCAATCAGCCGCCTCCTGCACGCCCCTCACTGGGGATGTGCTGGCAACCAGGATACATACCCTTGACCGGAATTGAATCTGAGACCTTTCAGTCCACAGGGACGCTCTATCCACTGAGCCAAACCGGTTTCGGCAACTGGGAGTTTTGAAACAAGGATGTTTTCCTTGCAAGTGCAAAACAAAATGCTGCCAAGAGGCCAGGAACCAATCAGAAAGCAGCGCAGAGGGTCAAAGGGCGGGCCTTTAGAAGGCATAAGGGGAAGAGGAGAATGCTGTGTTTGCTGCTGGCATAAACCCCTCTCTGAGTCTGGCGCTTCATTCCTCGATTCCCTGAGACAGGATCCCGAGGGAATTTCTGCTCGCCTGTGCGTGTCACTGGCTGGGTAGCTCAGTTGGTTAGGGCATGGTCCCACTACACACCACGTGTGTGGGTTCAATCCCCGGTCAGGTGACCTACAGTAATCAGCCAATGAATGCAGAGTAAGTGAAACAACAAATTGATCAATCTCTCTCTCTCAAAACAAACAAACAAACAACACTAAAATGAGATACCACTTCACACCTGTTGTAGTTTTATTAACCCATGTCACTCCAACAAATTTAAAAATAAGATTAAATTAAAAAAAACAACTGTTATTTCACAGGAGAGGAAAAACAAACCCTCTCCTCACTATTTCAACTCTCTAGCCAATTCTTACTCTAATTCAGCAGTTCGCTCTGTATTCTATAATACGGAATATTAAACTTGGCGTTTCTGTGGAACGATAAAAATTTAAAACTCGCTCATAAACAGCTATTTATGGAAAGTGACGGCTGAAATCCCCAAACGCTCCTGTTTCTCCTCTCTTGCTCCGGCCCACTCTTTCTACCACACTCACTCCCGCCTGTTCTCAAAACCTTTAGGCTTACCTGTTCTGCTCCCCCCTCCTCTTCCCCCCCTCCCCAAATTCTGGGATTAGGGCGGTGCTCACCAGGCCAATCTGTGTCCAAAAGCCCCTCCATGTGTGAGTCATGTTATGCAGCACACGAGAGCAGGCCTGAAACATGGGATTTAGTTAACACGCAGGAATAAAGGCGGCCACCATGAGACACAGAGAAAGAACCTAAACTATGCTTGGGATTTTTTCAAAATCAACCCCCAATCAAGAAACTGTTTTCTGTGAAGAATCGGTATTGCACTGCAGAATGATGGTTTCCAGTGCCAAAAGTAACATCAAATTCAACTACCGTATTTTCCGGCTTATAAGATGACTTTGTAGCCCAGGAAAATCTTGTCAAAAGTCGGCGGTCATCTTATACGCTGGGTGTCATCTTAGAGGGTGAGTATATCCCAGCGGTTCTCAACCTGTGGGTCGAGAACAGCTAGCAGGGTCTCCTAAGACCATCAGAAAACACAGATATTTACATTAAGATTCACAACAGTGGCAAATTACAGTGATGAAGTAGCGACAAAAATAATTTTATGGTTGGGGGTCACCACCACATAAAGAACTGTATTAAAGGGTCGCGGCATTAGGAAGGTTGAGAACCACTGGTATATCCCAAACTCTATATTTGAACTGGAAAAGTTGGGGGTTGTCTTATACTCGGGAAAATACGGGTATGTTTCATGGTACGTCGTGGCTCCGCGTGCTTCCGTAGACACATCTGAGGTGATGATCTGACCTCACAGGTTGCAAGGCCCCGACTGTCTAGTTGGCTGAGGTTTGACTCGTTTTCCTTCTGTAAAGGAATCATTTGGAAGCTCTAATATGGACAGGGGACCTATAGCCTGAGTGAATCTGAAAAATAATCGTATTATTTTAAGTCTTGGAACACGCATGTGAATAGGGGGTTGCGTTTTTCTTAAGTTTCCTTTCCAAGGCCCGTGAGAAGCGATGGAGGAGGTGACTCAGCTCTGAATCCAGCAAACAGAGCCCATAAGCAGGGTCAGACGGATCCACCAGGACAACGCTCTATCCACTGAGCCAAACCGGTTCGGGCCAGGCTCTCTTCTTTTCAGGTGCCTTTGCAGCTGACCTGTCCCGAAGGTAATTTTGTCATTAACCCATTCCCCCCAAATTCCCCCCCTCTTTAGAGACCAGCTACTACTTGCTGCTGTCAGTCATGCCTGGTTTGGAGTATGGCACTGAGTATTCATCTCAGTACGTGATCTGTCCAAGTCACAATGAGGCAGAAAGAGTGGGGATGAGTGAAGATCGGAGACATGTTTTAAATCGTTGGCATGTTAACAGCCATTGTGTGGCGAAGGCATGGAGCAGGAACATCCAGAGAGATGTTACCCTGTTTCCCCCAAAATAAGACAGTGTCTTCCATTAATTTCTGTTCCCAAAGACGCGCTAGGTCTTATTTTCAGGGGATGTCTTATTTTTCCATGAAGTAGAAGACGGTACACATTTATTGTTGAACAATAAAAAAAAAAGGAAATGTATTACCTGTGTACACTACGGTAGTCATTGTCATCACAAAGCAGCTCACTGATGGGCCGCAGCGCAGCCAGAGCTGTTCAGGCAGGGTGAGGTCTCTTTAAATCAGGAGTCAGGCGCCTGACGGTAGCTTCGGGGGCCTTCTATTCCAGGGAGGCCTTCTGTTCGGGGGAGGTCTTACTATCGGGGAGGTCTTATTTTTGGGGGGATGCCTTATGTGACAGTCAGAGGCAACACTGGAAGTAGGTCTTCTTTTCGCGGGATGTCTTACTTTCGGGGAAGCAGGGTAGGATTCGTTTTCTCTGGCCGGTGACCACTCCTTTTCAATGTGTACGCTGCAAAGAAAACAAAACGCGTGGCATCATCCTCTGTCCAGCCACCCTGGGGAGTGGAAGACGGGGGCTCCGCTGTGCTGTGACCCTGAAGCCGCACGCCCAGGACATGGGGGGCACCTCCCTGTGCCAGGAGTTGGCAGGGGCGGGGCTGCTTGCAGGAAATCGCATCCATCCATACAGCAGCCAGAGAGCAGCGCGCTGGAGATCGCACCATCATCACACAGCCACGCAGAGAAAAAGGCAGCATCTCACCTCACGGGACCCGGCATGTTGTTTATTCTTCCCCCCACGCTAACATGTTTAGGATCTCGCACAACGAGGCTCTCGGTGACAGAGGTGAGGATGAGGAAGCTGCTACACGCAGCTCGCAGACAGAGTGCTAACGTGGATTGGATGCGGCAGTAGCTGCACTCAGAGCGCACTAGGGTGGCTGCGATCCACAGGAACACGTGGCTGTGACAGGCAGGCACTCGGAGACGCTGTTTCGTGGTGACAGGGAAGTCAGATGTGGGCGGGAGTCAAAAGCTACAGGGCTCAGCCGAGAACGGTTTGGCTCAGTGGATAGCGCGTCGGTCTGTGGACTGAAAGGTCCCAGGTTCGATTCCGGTCAAGGGCATCTACCTTGGTTGCAGGCACATCCCCAGTAGGAGGTGTGCAAGAGACAGCTGATCGATGCCTCTCTCTCATCGATGATTCTAACTCTCTATCCCTCTCCCTTCCTCTGTAGAAAATCGATAAAAATATATAAAAGGAAAAAAAAAAAAAAAGGAATGTGTAGTCACACTGCACATGCGCTCTAAACGTCCTGGCCTCTCCACGTTTCCTGCTCGAGCCTCTTGAAGCTTCTCCCCAGCCTCTGCTCTGGGAGCACCCGTTTCCTCTCCACTCGCCATGCTGGCTGCCTCGTGCACAAGCTCCCATAAATAAAGCTTCGTTCGTAGCTGGTTGCCGGCGACCTCTTTTCACTTCTACCCTGAGAGCCTGCAGACACCCAGGGTGCCCACAGCACAATGAAGGCCAAGACGGAGGGAACAGGTTGGGGAGCAAAGTGAGGAGAGGGGTCCTTGGAGAAGGGGCCCTGGATGCAAAAGACTCGAGGAGGGGATGGGGTTGGGGGACCAGACAGCCCGGGCACGGTCAGCAAGGCTCGGGGCAGTGGATGAGCTCAGGAGGTCCAGGGGAAAGGGGTGCAGGGAGGCAGGACCTAGCTGCCTGCTGAAGAGAATAAACAGGCCTTGGTCTTGCCAGCATCGGGCTCCTAAACTCGGTCCACGGACCTTTGCCTCAGAAGTCCACCTTCTCCAGGTGCCGCCCAATCCGGTTTCTTAACAACACCTGCCGCCTCTGGGCGGCCGCGGCCGGTGTTTGAACCGGTGCTGGGTGCACGCTGCTGCCGTCCGGTGCGGCCCGGGAGCCTGCTGCCCGCCGCGTTGCCAAGGAAATCCATCACCGGCTTCTCCTCCTGCGGAAACACGCTGCCCAGTGCAGGCCTCGCTCTGCAACCGGCCAGGTCACCCCCCTGGACAGGGCACGGTGTCTGTCACCTTGTGGTAATCCCCTCAGACCTTTGCATGCCTCTGGTAACGTAAAAACATTCGAGCCTGTCCAGCATTTTTTTGGGAGTTTATTGGAGCCAGAGAAACTATCAGGGATTGCCAGGAAGCAGGACCGCAAAGGACTGGGATGATGCTCGAGGAGACGTAGTGGGTGACCTGAAACCCATCGGTGATAAATTGGGGTGGGGTGGGGGGGGGAACAAACAGGGGGAAGGAAACCTCTGGGACTGGATAAAAAGTAAAAGGATGGGCACATACTGCTTTTACTGGGTGGGCGCAGGGTAGCATCGCCACCATCTATCCACCATCCAGATACCATTGCTGACAGTGCACCCAGAAGGAACTGTTACACATTGAAACTGGGACTCAAAGCTATGGGACGTTGAAAGTGGGACTCAAACATTTTTCTTTTGCTCTGGTGGGCTTATTTCTAGCCTGCAGGGGCAAGATGTGTTTAAAGACAAGAATCAGGGGGTGGGGGTGGGGCGGGAAGCAGACACAGAGGCAAAGAAGCAATGAAGGGACTG
>PVJN01006013.1:12321-39690 GCA_004026805.1 Lasiurus borealis | reverse complement strand
GGGTGAGGGCATGTACTAGGGGGTGGGGAGGGCAATAGGGAAAAAATAAAAATAAAATAAATTTAAAAAATTAAAACAAACAAACAAAAGAACATTTTCAGTAGAAGTAGAATTTTCCACTGACAAGTTTTTCTTTTAGAATTTTAATGTGTTGTTTTTTTTACTTTTGTCTGGCCTCTGTGGTTTGTGACAAGGGGATAGCTGTTAACAAAGCAATTACTTTTTATCAAAAAAAAAAAAAACAACAACAACAACAAAAAGCAGTTAAGAGGATAGGAGTAACAATGAAAGAATTTAGGGTCTCTGTCCTGGCACCCTGGTGCATTTGGTTGTGTCCTGAGGGAAGTTACAAGTTACCCCGACATTTCACAAGGTTCTTTTAGATGCAAAAAAAACAAAACAAAAACAAAGACAAAACAAAACACTAGGCTCAGTTAAGGTCAAGATTGACCTTTAGCCGAACCGGTTTGGCTCAGTGGATAGAGCGTTGGCCTGCAGACTGAAAGTTTCCAGGTTCGATTCTGGTCAAGGGCATGTACCTTGGTTGTGGGCACATCCCCAGTAGGGGGCGTGCAAAAGGCAGCTGATCGATGTTTCTCTCTCATCAATGTTTCTAACTCTATTCTTCTCCCTTCCTCTCTGTAAAAAATCAATAAAATATATTACAAAAAGATTTTCCTTTATCAGGGAAGATAGATACTGGCCTAGAACAAGGCTACCCAGTATCAACTGCTTGTAGTTAAAGCTTTCATTCCAGACCGCCCTTTGTGGCGACTTTAGGCCTTTGAGTTTGAAAACCGCCCTGCAGGCCTCCCCTGAGCTATCAGATCAGCATGTGGCCTTTTTTTTTTTTTTTTTTTTCATCCACACTTCTTTTCCTTCTGTGTTTCTCTTGATTCTTATTTCACCTTCATGAACATTCTGGAAGATAGAGAACTTGGGATGATTGGTGAGCTCCTCCAAAAGCAGTGGTTCTCAACCTTCCTAAGGCCGCGACCCTTTAAGACAGCTCCTCATGGGGTGGTGACCCCCAACCATAAAATTATTTCCGTTGCTACTTCATCACTGTAATCTTGCTACTGTTATGAACTGTAATGTAAACATCTGATAGGCAGGATGTATTTTCATTGTTACAAATGGAACATCATTAAGGCATAGGGATTAATCACAAAAACAATATTTAACTATATATTGTGAAATATTTATTTCTAATTACAAATAAATGAAATTTTGTCTTGAATCGTGGTGTAGCATGGGCAACAGTCTTCATAGGACAACAGTAAACTACATGGCTACACTTTGCTAGACCGAGGAGCGGTGTGTTGGTTCCTAAGACCATGGGAAATAGGTGTTTTCCGATGGTCTTAGGCAACCCCTGTGAAAGGGTCATTTGACCCCCAAAGGGGTCTCAACCTACAGGTTGAGAACCACTGTCCTAAAGCCTGGCTCAGCATCCTCTGAGGGTCGCAGAAATGTAGCCAGACCCATTTCAGAGACACCTGGAGGCTATGTTCTCAGCCCTCCCAGCATCCTCTCCCTTCTGGGTCTTTCCACCCCACTCCTACCCGCCTCCCCTCCCCCAGAGGACACATTTAGTCATCCAGAGGGTTATGTTTCGGGACGGACACTAAGGCATGGACTGACAGGTAGAGAGTCTCCCCGCTTGAAGACTGAGCAACATGAGCATATTCTGTGACTCGATTGTGTTGTTTTTCTCACATCTTGGCCAATTCTATGGAATGCGTGTTTCCCATGATACATACGTTCACAGTTGTTCTTTTTCGCCTGAAATCTAGTCTGTTCCCACTCATCACTTGAGCTTCCATGAAATAATCAGGACTCCTTAACATCATCTTTTGAATATCAAATAACAGACCTGTGTGTCCCCGATTTTATCGATTTATTTTTTGTTTATCCTGAGTAAAGGCTCCTTTTTATGTTCGCTGGATTTGAGCCTGGTAAATGGGAACAGTGTGTTAGCTTGGAAATAAGTGGGTTTCATTTCTGTAACCTCTTTGCAAGGGATGGTTTCCAAACAACAGTAAAGAATAGGCAGTCTAGCCGAGACTGGTTTGGCTCAGTGGATGGAGCGTCGGCTTGCGGACTGAAAGGTCCCAGGTTCGATTCCGGTTGGGGGCATGTACCTTGCTTGCGGGCACGTCTCCACTGTGGGGTGTGCAGGAGGCGGCCGATCGATGTCTCTCTCATCGATGTTTCTGACTTTCTATTCCTCTCTGTAAAAAATGAATAAAATATATTTAAGGAAAAAAAAAAAGAATAGGCAGTTTGCTAAACACTTTTCTTCATGTTGACAGAATATACAGGTGAGAGTTGAGTTGGAGGCTCTCTGTATTATGGCCAGCATAGGCCAAAATACTGAACTTTTATACAGCATTGAGCACAGACCCGCAGGCAGAGGGGCTGCAGGCTAATTCTCGCTCTTCCTCCTTAGGAGAATCACCATGGCCGTATGCAGTATTACATTTCTAAAATGGGTGCAAGAAAGCACGGATCCAAATGCAGCCTCATTTTCCCAAATCCACTCATCTTTATCCTCTCCTACAGGCTGCGCCCTGTTTATCTCATCGCTGTGAATGTAATCCAGCTCCATCCATTTGATGAAACTGTGTGTGCTGGAATGAGCTCTTAAACGCCCACGTACGTTCTAGGCTAAATCTGACCCATAAAAAACGGCCTCCTTTTCAAAACAAACGTGCCAAATCCACGTTGGAGCCGTGCGATGGTGCTCACACCTTTGTTGTCCGTAAGACAGTGTCATTACGTCCCCAGATGTAGCCCAGATGGTACCTAACAGCTTAGGTATGGATTCTGGAAAACTGTATGGTTTCCATCTGAGGTCTTTCAAGTATGAGTTTGTAAATTGATGTGAACATTGATTTTTTTTTTTTCCTTCCACTTGGCAGCAGAATGCGGTCAAAATGTGGTTCGCAGGTGAATGAAAAAGGTACCTGTTTCGTTTGAGACCGCTCTCTGTTTCTGAGCCCTGACTTGGAAGGAATCGGTGCCGTTACAGGCCCGGTTTCCACCGGCTGGAAAGCAATGGGGGTGGTGTCAGGTTGCTATCAATGACATTGAAAGACAGCGCTGATAAGATAAATTTAGAGCGTCTTTCATCTCATTTTCAATATGAACAATTGTTAGGCTTGCCAGCAGAAACAAATGTGTGATCAAGTTTAGACACTCTCATCCAGCAGTCTCCACTGTTTTGAAAAATATTTGACATAAGGTGATGCTGAACTATCATCCTGAATCTCTATGTTTTCGAAGAAAATAGCCCACCATAAGCTCATTATTAGGCTATTTATAAAAAAAAAAAATCATTGTGCCAATTCAATAGACAAGTCTGACATTTGCATATCCTGTTGTCTCCCTTTTATTCCATGATGTCTGAAGGGCTTTGTTCAAAAGAGAGAGAAAAAAAAAGTATGAACATTTATAACGGTCCCTAGAGTATGTCTTTCAGGAAAGATCTAATAAGGGTTATCAAAGAAAAAAAATACTGCCTTGACATTTCTCTTCCTTTGCTTCTCCCTCTTCCTTTGTCTTTAATATATTCTTCTTCGTTAGCCTATGTGTTGCTTGATGTACATTGATGCATACTCTTTGTGTATCTAGTATATGTGAATAACTAGACACACTTTCGTGTGAGCCAGAAAATTGCTCACAAAATTTGCTATTAATGTGCTGACATCCACCTTCCCACGCATGTCCCAACCCGCAGGTTAAGTCAACGAGGACCCTAGAGGGGGAGTGGGGATGAAAGGGACAAGAAACACAAGGAATGGAGACGAGACAAAGTTCTGATCAAGTCTCATTTATTCAGGAAGAGTTCGGGGTATTTATAGGGAGAAGGAGGAGTGAGGAAGTTAGCGAAAATTCCTTGCCCTTAAGGCGAAACACCTGGCCTAGCCCTTAAGGTGAAACACCTGGCCTAGCCCTTAAGGCAAAACACCTGGCCTAACCCTTAAGGCGAAACACCTGGCTTACGGGAAAGAGAGAGGATTTGGGGTAATAGAAACCTAGCCCAAAGTTAGTGCTAACGTGGCTGGAGCTTACTACAAAATGGCTGTCAAGCACAGCAAGTTTCCCACACACCCAAAACACCAGAAGAATATTATGAACATCATTCAAAACGTATCTCTGGAGCTGCGTTAGAGGTCAGAGTAGCAGCCACCTACCACTGCTTCCCCAGACTTCCGTGAAACTTAGAGGATTAATTTTATTTGGCTTCCTTATTGTTTTTTTACCTAGAAACCAGCATGCTCAAACCCTCCATCAACTTGGCCACAGAGTCCAAGGATGGAAATTGAGGAAAGAGAACTGCTCACGAGAGCGTATGCATTTCTTACAGTGATTGTGTTCAACTGGGTACCCCGTGTATGCACACCTGCTCCAACAGACAAGCGCCATCCATTCCTAAAGCGTTTATTATTCCCTTTGGTTGTTGCATAAAAGCCCAAGGTTGCCATCTCCCGGCATTCCTCACCACTCGGCTCTTGACACGGCAGAGCTCCGCTCTCTCAGGCCGTTGTGCAGAGAACGCAGGTTTTGTGAGAATGAAGTGATGCTTGTGGTCTGAAGGAAGAAGGGGCCCTTCCTTGAGCCCCACCCAGGGTCCCGTGGTCACAGAGCAGAGAAAGCCACCTCAGCTCCTTGCACTTCATCCTGCTGAAGGTCTCTCTCACCATGGAACTTGGGCACAGGCCCAGAAATCATTGCCCTGGGCAGACACCCAGCTCTTCCCCCATCCCAGTTCTTCTCTGGTCCCCTCTCCCGAGGCAGGTGGATGCTAAGATGGCTGTCAATCATCCCTGCCTCCTGGTTACCATGCCCACGTGGGACAATCTTCACTGGCCCCTCCCCACCTGGGTGGGAACCTTTTTTCTGCCAAGGGCTATTTGGGTCTTTATAACATCCTTTGTGGGCCATACAAAATTATCAGCTGGAAAAACTAGCCTGGCCGAAACTGGTTTGGCCCAGTGGATGGAGCGTCAGCCTGCGGACTGGAAGGTCCCAGGTTTCCATTCTGGTTGGGGGCACGTGCCTTGGTTGTGGGCACATCCCCAAAGTGGGGTGTGCAGGAGGCAGCTGATCGGTGTCTCTCTCGTTGATGTTTCTGGCTCTCTGTCCCTCTCCCTTCCTCTCTGTAAAAAATCAAGGAAATATATTTAAAAACAACAACAACAAAAACTAGCCTGCTTGCCCTAGCCGGTTTTGCTCAGTGGATAGTATCGGTTCAGTGGACCGAAGGGTCTCAGGTTTGATTCCGGTCAAAGGCACATGCCCAGGTTGCAGGCTCGATCCCCAGGAGGGGCGTGCAAGAGGCAGTCAATCAGTAGGGGAACCCAGGGGCTCTGTTTACAAGGCTGAAAGGCACCCCGCTGTGTAAGCAGAACAACGGCAATGTAGTAAGAGGATGTAACTAACTTTTTTTCTTCGTAGTTTAAAATGCACTTGTTCAAAGCCAACCTTGATTTCTAGGGTCTGACCTGAACCTCCAGGGCTATTCCTGTTGATAGCAAGAGAATATTCACCACTGCTGATTTTACTGCGGTAAACATGCTTGTTAAAGACGCAGGGACTGCCGAAACCGGTGTGGCTCAGTGGATAGAGCATCGGCCTGTTAACTGAAGGGTCCCAGGTTCGATTCCCTTCAAGGGCATGTACCTTGGTTGCGGGCACATCCCCAGTAGTGGGTGTGCAGGAGGCAGTTGATCGATGTTTCTCTCTCATTGATGTTTCTAATTCTCTATCCCTCTCCCTTCCTCTCTGTAGAAAAATCAATAAAATATATTTAAAAAAAAAAAAAAAAAAAGACGCAGGGACTGAATGTAAGAGGGCGGAACACACCGGAGCTGGAGCACTGGCGGTGAAGGTGGATTTTCAGAGCGCACTCCTCCCCGAGGCACCGCCTCCAGAGCCTGTGATCTGGCAACAAGGAAAACAGTCCGATGCACATAACCAGAACTCTGTCGATTACGTTATTTTTTTCCTCTTTTCCCCCCGCAAATGAGAAAATAAGCCTGGCAGTTTTGCTGACAGTTCAACAAGCCCTCTCCGTTGGCTATTATTCTCAGCAACTTTCGCAGTTTCTGGCTAATAAATCACTGCCAAAGCTAAACTGGGAAGCAAACCGTCCTTAATGGCGTCTTTTGTGAGGTTAAATATGTGGGAACGTGGGGCAGGATAAATAACTTGGGGGGCTTGTTCGGTTTGAATATCTGGCATGACGCGCCAGCACGGCTTTCTGATGGAGAGATAAACATTGATGGAGTTTCTCCCCACCTCCCCCCCGTGGGCTATTTACAGCATTTAGGAAATATTTAGAGACATTTTGGGGAGATTTTTTTTTCCCAAAGCTTTTTATGTCTCCCGATTGGCCTATGTGAAATTCTCTTGATAAGAATTGAGAATGCTGGGACTCAGAGTTAATAATGCACTACTGCACTTTCCAATCGATAAACTTTATTCTTTTGATAATTGCGCAGGATTTGGATTTTATTTGTCACAAGAGCTGCTTATTCAACCAGTGGTTGGAAATCTCGTAAACGTTTCCACATGTAACGCCTGCAGCGGGACTTACCCCAAACAGTAGGTACCTTAGCCCTTGCTTGATGCCCTTCAGAAGAAACAAAAGAGTATAACGAAGAGAGACGTTTAAAAAGCGGTTATTAGCCCTCTCCGGTGTGGCTCAGTGGATAGAGCGTCAGCCTGTGGACTGAAGGGTCCTGGGTTCGATTCCGGTCAAGGCCATATGCCGGGGTTGCGGGCTTGATTCCCAGCAGGGGGTGCTCAGGAGGCAGCCAATCAATGATTCTCTCTCATCACTGACGTTTCTCTCTCTCTCTCCTTCTCCTTTCCTCTCTGAAATCAATAAAAAATACTAAAAAAATAATAATAAAAATAAAAAGCGGTTATTAAATGTAGAGGATTTTGTTATAAAGCAAGCATAGTCTTGAAGACACTGCAGTAAGTAGTTTGTCTCACTAGGGAAGTTGACTGAAAGCTTGAGCTCACACTTCAAGGTAACAGCGGCAACAAAAGGGATAATTTCCTGTCCCTCTCCTTCCTGTCTTATAGTGCATTAAAGCTCCAGTGAAACCAAAGCCGGTGTGGCTCAGTGGATGGAGCGTCGGCCTGTGGACTGAAAGGTCCCAGGTTTGATTCCGGTCCAGGGCATGTACCTTGGTTGCGGGCACATTTCCAGTAGGGGGTGTGCAGGAGGCGGCTGATCAATGTCTCTCTCTCATCGATGTTTCTAGCTCTCTATCCCTCTCCCTTCCTCTCAGTAAAAAAAAAAAAAAAAAAAAAAAAAAATCAATAAAATATATTAAAAAAAGCTACAGTGAATCTTTACCCAAGTAACCGTTACCAAAGGGACAGAAAATTAAGAAGTTAAATTCAGTAGTAAGTTTTAAATGTCTTTCTTATTTTGCAAAATGACTAACATTGTTCAGATATGTGCAAAGGCTTGTAAAGAATTTTTCTGAAGAAAAAAAAACAGTAGAATAGTGCCTTCTCACTCCAGAGTGGGGGCGGGGAGGGGGCATCAAGGCAGGGACCTTGCTATGTCATTAAAACGGCAGTAAATTTTTATGGGCGAAAATCTTCTGCAAATAGAATCAAAAGAAGACTAGATCTCTTGTTCCAGCCTATGCTACTGTTCTTCCATCGTTTTCCAAAGCAAAACAACACTAGATTTGGAAATCCTGGAGAACGTAGTTTATTTTATTTTTATTTGTTTATTTTAATATATTTTATTGATTTTTTCACAGAGAGGAAGGGAGAGGGATAGAGAGTTAGAAACAT
Source organism: Lasiurus borealis (assembly GCA_004026805.1). Taxonomy (NCBI): domain Eukaryota; kingdom Metazoa; phylum Chordata; class Mammalia; order Chiroptera; family Vespertilionidae; genus Lasiurus; species Lasiurus borealis. The sequence goes on along the minus strand of PVJN01006013.1, from coordinate 31,860 downwards.
CAATGAGAGAGAGACATCGACCAGCTGCCTCCTGCACGAACCCACCGGGGATGTGCCCCGCAACCAAGGTACGTGCCCCTGACTGGAATTGAACCTGGGACCTTTCAGTTCACAGGCCGATGCTCTATCCACTGAGCCGAACCGGTTTCAGCGAACGTGGTTTATTCTAGTTCTACAGTGACTTGGCTGTGCTAATGACACCTGGACACAATTGGGCAATGCCAGCAGGCCTCCAGAAAGGGCCACAGCTCTATCTCCCCTGCGGCATACCTCTTCTTGCCATGACACTGTCCCATTCCTCCTCATTAGATTGGGGTCTACGTTTCCCCACCTTGTACCTGAGTAGGCTACTTACTGGGGCAGAAGTTATATCCCTTTCAAGACTGGTCATAAAGACCACTCAGCTTCCAAATTCAACACCGTTTTGCCGGAGAACCGACTCCTGGAATGCAGCCTCCATGACAGGAGGAAGCTCAAGCACCGTGAGGAGTGGCTCCTGTGGAGAAGCAGCCCAGCACACGTTCCAGTCCAAGCTGGTATCTGAGCCTTTGGCCAGTGGCCATCAGGCAGGAGTGCGAGCCTCCGGGTGACAAGTTACCCCCCAACCTTTCTGTCACCCCAGCTGACGTGTCAAGGGTAAGAGAGAAGCTGCCTCTGGCGAGCCCCATCTAAATGGCCCATTTCGGATCAACATCAATGGCTAGGGTGGTTTGTGTCTCAGTAGTGGGTCACGGACGCAGGTATTGGAGGTGATGGAATTTCAGAGCAGATAAAAGGATTTGACTCATGACCCAGAGCCAGCAAACTGTAAAGTGCGACCCCAAGTTCTGTGCGCTGTTTTCGAGAGAAAGGAGGATGAAGAGGAGGAGGAGGAGGAGGAGATAGAGGAGGGGGAGGGGGAGGAGGAGGAAAGAGAGACTGAGAGGGAAGGGGGAGGGGAGAGAGAGAGAGGGAGGGAGAGAGAGAGGTAAGAAGAGAGGGAGGGACAGAGAGAGGGAAAGAAAGAGAGGGAAAGAGGGAGAGAGGGAGGGAGAGAGGGAAGAAGGAAGGGAGGGAGGGAGAGAGATGGGGAGAGAGAGGGGGGGAGGGAGAGAGAGGGAGAGAAGGAGAGAGAGAGAGAGAGAGAGAGAGAGAGAGAGACATCAGTGTGAGAGAGAAACATTGATTAGTTGTCTTCTGACTGCTACCCAACTGGGGGTCAAACCCCAAATCCAGGTATGTGTCCTGACTGGGAATCGAATCAGCAACCTTTTGGTGCATGGGACAGTGCTCAACCACTGAGCCACCCCAGCTGGACTTTTCCGCTTTTCATATTAAAAAAAATAAAGTTCCCAAATAACTGATGGAATCTAGAGTTGGCTTCAATAATAACTGCTTTCCTCTCAGATTCACCGACTGAGCTTTCACACGTGTCTCTGTTGGAAAAGTCCATGCTGGAAAAGTCCATGGCCTTTAGAATAAATACAATATTTTCAGATCGCCACGGTGTTGAAACAATCTCTCTTTTCGAATCTAAAATCATTCACAAGTTCATCTGGCTTAGATTCTCTCGCCGTCGCTCCTTAGGATTTTCGTGTGTATTATGACATCAAGTTCAAAACATAAAGACCGAACGCCCCATCAATGTAGCAGGCTGCCATTAGAAAGAAGCAGGGGAAATACAAGAGGAAAGGAAATACCGAGCACCCTTATACACAGTGATTCCACTTGTGTTTGATTTCTTTTCTAATACCATTCACATCGAACAACGTAACCTTGCGGAACGTTCACAGCTGTGCCTCGTTCTTTTCTGTTTGCCTCAGGTGTTGTGGCAGGCGAATAGGGAGTGTTACTGAAGTGTTTGCCACTGAAGTTAGAGAGAAACTAAAAGGTAAGTGGGATCTTAGAACTTACAAAAGCAAGAATTCCACTCCCCAGTCTACCCTCATTCTCTGCCAGATGGCTCTTGGCTGCATAGATCTCTTCAGATAAGTGTTATCGTTTTCTTTACAGATATACCCCACAAAGGAATTATCGGGTCATATTTATAATTAGGTTGTTAGCAGCATTATATTCAGACAATGATTTTTTTAAAAAATATATTTTTATTCATTTTTTACAGAGAGGAAGGGAGAGGGATAGAGAGCTAGAAACATAGATGAGAGAGAGACATCGATCAGCTGCCTCTTGCACACCCCCTACTGGGGATGTGCCCGCAACCAAGGCACATGCCCCGACCAGAATTGAACCTGGGACCTTTCAGTCCGCAGACCGACGCTCTATCCACTGAGCCAAACCGGTCTCGGCCAGACAATGATTTTTTTAGAGAGTGGTTTATTATAAATTTTCTTCATTTTCTTCTGTGTCAACTAATAATTTGCTATATGCACTCGTAGAAAAAAACCAACAAACCCGGAGTATAATCAAAAGCTCTTATGGGATTACAAGACGGGGAAAAACATGTGATAGAGAATTTTCAATTCCCAGATTAAGGTTTAACGCTAGATGAATTCTCTTGGAGTTGCAAGCGCGTCTCTGCTGGCATATTGAGAAGTTCTCTTGCTGTTGCTGCGTCACTGTGCTTTCAATACTCATGGAGAGAGAGATGGTGGTGTCAAGGACACCGAGCCTGCCTCCTACCCAAACACACCCAGTGTTTTCCTGTATTTAGAGAAAGTCCTTCTTGAAAGACAACTGAGGGTCCATGGCACAGCTTCGGCACAACCAACCACAGAGAGACCGTGTAAAGCTGGGGTACAGCTAACACTCTCCAGGGGCCGAGGAACTGGTCAGGGCCGGTGCTGACACTTCTCTGTGCTTGGCTGGAAGGCAGGAGGTCTAGCCGGCTGCTGTGGATGACCTGCAGACCATGGAAGTGTGTCTCCCACCACTCCTTCCGCAGCCTGCTCCAGCAAGAACGAGAGGGCTGAAGGGTTTGGTTGGTTTTAAAATATATTTTATTAATTTTTTTCACAGAGAGGAAGGGAGAGGGATAGAGAGTTAGAAACATTAATGAGAAAGAGACATCGATCAGCTGCCTTGTGCACGCTCCCCACTGGGGACGTGCTCATAACCAAGTACATACTCTCAACCAGAATGGACCTGGGACCTTCAGTCCGCAGGCCTGAGGTTAAACCGGGTTCGGCTTTTTTTTTTTTTTTTTTTTTTTACTACAAGTGCATATAGCAAATTATTAGTTGACCCAGAAGAAAATGAAGAAAATTTATAATAAACCACTCTTAAACCAATTTTTTTTTATTTTATTGATTTTTTTACAGAGAGGAAGAGAGAAGGATAAAGAGTTAGAAACATTGATGAGAGAGAGACATCGATCAGCCGCCTCCTGCACGCCCCCTACTGGGGATGTGCCCGCAACCAGAGGACACACAGGGCCCCTCCTTCCAGAAATGGACACAGCAGTTACAATAAGGCCCTACTGCGTGCACCTACGGGGCTGTGTAAACACGCAGGCTCCCCCTGCTCAGAGAATGTGGGGAACTAGCAGGGAGTCGTGTGGGGTACCCACACACAGCTCTGCCCCTCCCGGAGAAAGTACAGAACTAGAGGGTAACATGGCCTACACACACACAGTAGCACCGCTCCGATCCAGGTTAGTCAACAGACAATTAAAGCAACAGGGAGACAGACAGATGGTCAGTAGTCATGTTGAAAGATGCTCAGTGCCACTAATCATCAGAAAAATGCAAGTCAAAACCACAGAGAGATACCACCTCACGCCTGTCAGAATTTCTACTTTCAAAAAGTCAATGACAAGCAAGAGATGGTGAGGATGGGAGAAAAGGAAACCCTCGTGCGCTGTTGGTGTGACTGCAAAATGGTGTAACTACTATGGAAAACTGTACGGAGATGTCTCAAAAGCAAACAAATGGTACTGCTATATGATCAAATCATTATTACTTAGTTTTGTTTGTTTTATCGTGTAGTGCATTGCTAAATTTTCTTTTATGTATAAGAACCAGAGGCACGGTGCATGACATTGGTGCACAGGGATGGGGGTTGGGAGGATGTGTACGTGTGTCCTGCAAACCCTTGACAGCATCTCTTGCTGAGCGGCAGCCTGTGTGTGTGCCACCTGCCACCCCAGGGAGCCGTCGTGCCTCTGGGGAGAGAATCAGAGGAGAGGAAGAGGGGTCACCTCTCCCAGTTTGCTCGCCTGCCCCCTGGGAATCTAAGCGACTACTATTGAGCCATCAGGATAAGAATCCTTTGTGGCCCCGGTGTGCTCCTGATGGAGACGGTGGATAACTTACAGCCATCAGTTTAAGGCCGGCTGTGCTAGCTGCCTAATGAGAAAAGGTGAGCCGAAACGGGTGTGGTTCAGTGGATAAAGCATTAGCCAGTGGACTGAAGGGTCCTGGGTTCGATTCCGGACAAGGGCATGTATCTTGGTTTCAGGCACATCCCCAGTAGGGGGCGTGCAGGAGGCGATTAATCAATGTATTTTTCTCATCGATGTTTCTATCTCTCTATCCCTCTCCCTTCCTCTCTGTAAAAAATCAATAAAAATATATTTTTAAAAAGAAAAAAAGCAAGAAAAAAAAAGGTGAACCTCGTTTACAGTTTATCTGAACTCTATCTCACTTTCGTTCTCTCTCACATATTCCACCAGCAGACACGATCTGTGGTGTTTCAGCCATTGTTGTCAGAGCTGAATCAGAAATGCCCACTCTCAAGGAGTTTCTATCCAGTAAAGTGATTACAGTACCAGGTAGACATGACTATATGCCTATTTATATGTATGTATATATATGACAATGAATAACACCCTGCAGCTATTTTTATTTGATAACACCTGAGCCGTAAAGAGAAAGGCCTGCCAATTGAGTGTTTTTATTATTATTATTATTTAAGGCAAAGCATTACAATTCTGTTATTTAGTTTTCAGCTGATGCACTCCTCCCTCTGGAAGTTCTTCCTGACAAGCACTCTCCCTTAGAAAACTGTTCAGCCGCCATCTTTCTTTCTTTCTTTTTTTCCAAAACATTTGTATTGATTTCAGAGAGGAAAGGAGAGGGAGAGAGAATAGAAATATCAATGAGGAGAGAGAACCACTGATTGGCTGCCTCCTGCACGCTCCCCTACAGAGGACCGAGCCTACAACCCGGGCATGTGCCCTTCACTGGAATCAAACCGGGGACCCTTCAGTCCGCAGGCCGATGCTCCCTCCACTGAGCCAAACCAGCGAGGGCCAGTCTTCTCTTTATAACTCCTGCAGCCTGGCATCACGGGGTCAATGGTTGTTTTTCCGACAGGGAGACCAGCCTCTTGCTGAGTGTTGCTCCTTCCTGGCACACAGGGGTGGGTGCTGCTTACAAACTTTGTGACTGGCCTGTAGACTTCCTGCTGCAGGCACTTGGCTGCTTCCTAAGAAATGTGGTTTGCTTCCGGTTGGATATAAATGTGTTATTGTGAGAAAGGAGTCCTCTAAATGGCATTATTTAAGAAACGCAGGAGAACTCAGAGGACCTTCGCAGGGAGAAGTAGACCCACCAATGTGAGTGCTAAAATGGGGTCAGGAATCGACGACCAGGGACCCCAGTTTTCAACTTTGGAGGGAAAAAAAAAAACCTGTGGGAAGATGATTTGAAGCAGTTTGCTGAGGTTTTTCCAACATAAATCCTCTCTTCCGTCTCTCCTGTGAAAGCATCGGTAAATTCCAATTTGTCTGTTAATCCTTTAGACTCTAAAGTTTAGAGAAACCTTGTTATTTACGGTGACCTAGGCTGGGAGTAAATCCTGTAACCACACAGGCTCGGGGAAGAGCAAAGACTAATATGGGGAGGTGGGGACATGATGGTGATAGTTCTTTATTGGAAGATAAAAAGAGAGGTGTGGCCGAGACCCGTTTGGCTCAGTGGATAGAGCGTCGGCCTGCGGACTGAAAGGTCCCAGGTTCGATTCTGGTCAAGGGCATGTACCTTGGTTGCAGGCGCATCCCCAGTAGGGGGCGTGCAGGAGGCAGCTGATCAATGTTCCTCTCTCATCGATGTTGCTAACTCTCTATCCCTCTCCCTTCCGCTCTGTAAAAAAATAACAATAGAGGGAGGAGGGTGATCAGATAGGGCCCTGATCGCCTTGACAGTATCTGCTAGTACTCAGACTCACCCGCACCTGCTTTCTCACGTCACAGGCTCCAACTCCATGGCCACACGCGAGATTTAGAGTTAAGCGAGTCGAATCCAAATCTTTGATCTACCATATTGGTATCCATGTGGCCACTGGCCTCTCATTCAACAGGTGCGCCTTGGTTTCCTAACCTATAACCTGGGGATGGCAATGCCATCCCATTGGGCATTTAAGAAAAGGAAAAATAATGATATTTGAGACTGGAGGCAAAATCAGCATTCGACACCTGCCCTGTTTCCGCCCGCTGTGAAACAAGTGAATAATACGCCTTTGAACTTGCTGAACCTCACTCCACTCTGCTCTTAATCTGGCTCAGGTTCCCTAGTTAGAGAACCAGCCGAACTCCATTCTTCTTCGATAATAAGTCCAACATTTTTATTTTTATTTTTATTTTTATTTTTTTTTAGTGCTAGCTTCTGCCAGGCACTGTTATTTACTTAAGGTTACAAACCAAAATAAATAAAATAAAAAAACAACAACAGCCTCCATTCGGGAGATGTTATCATCCTTATTTTACAGTTACGGAAATTGAGAAAAAGAAAAGGTCGAAAACGTGCCCCGGGTAATATAGGTAGTAAGTGACCAAACCGGAATCCAACCCAGAAAGCCCACCACCGAATCGAGCGTTGGTCACCACCTAAACGTATCACCTTGTTTATTTGGCAAATACCAGGTAGATATTCAAAGGTAGGTTCATGGTCACCCAGAGCCCCTGGCCCCAACCCTCTTCTCTGGCCCCAGGCCTGGTTCTGGCCACCCAGTTGTTCTGTCTTCCTGGGATTGCTTCATTTTTTTCTTTTTTAAAAAATATTTTTTATTGATTTTTTTTTTTTTACAGAGAGGAAAGGAGAGGCATAGAGTTAGAAATATCAATCAGCTTCCTCCTGCACCCCTCCCCCACACTGGGGATGTGCCCCCAACCAAGCCACATGCCCCTGACCGGGATCGAACTTGGGACCCTTCAGTCCGCAGACCGACGCTCTAGCCACTGAGCCACACCGGTCAGGGCCTGGGCTTGCTCTTCCTGCTCATTGTGAAGTCACAGCGCCTTCCCTCCTCATTCTCCTCCCGCTGCGCCGGCAAGCATGTTGCTTGTTTCTGCGAAATGAGCACACGGCGGTGAGCTAAGCTTTTGGAGATGGGGCCCCGGTACCCCCTCTCAGCAACACTTGATGTGGAATCTGGTTGGGGTAGCAGCTACCTTTCCCCCAGAATTCACTACTGCAAACCTTTTTTTTAAGGATTTATTTAATTATTTTTATCGTAAGCTTTTTTTTTATTAGCGTGAAAAATACAGACAGCCTCCGGAGGCAGATATGCCGGCTTGCGTGTTGACTCCAAATGTCTACGACCTTATTTTAAAGGTGGAGTCGGCCGTGAATGGTCATAACACTGCAGACAGCTTTTCATGCCCACAGCAACTCAACGACCTTAACGTAATGTCGGCTGTGAGCAAAGTAAGCAATTTAGAGGCAGCTCATGTTCCCCCTAAGTTTCTCATGGCTGCTCCTGGGAATCCTTGATAATTTCTTAATGCTTCTATCATTAAATTAATTACATTTTCTGGAAGCCGCATGTTGTGTGTGTGTGTGTTTTTTTTTTAATACCAACCATCTCTGAATTTTAAGTAACAGCGCTATTCCTCCAGACTATGAAAAATAATACTTGAACTTTCTTAGAGATTCATTATTCTAGGCGCAGTCAATTAAAGTTGTGTCAGCAATTTTTTTTTTTTTAATTCTTTATCCTTTCTATTTTGGGGTTAAAAATTGCTTCCCAGTTAGGCAGCCATTTTTTCAACCAAGGGCGTAAAAACATTGTTAGTGTTATATAGTGTGAGAGATTAAAAGAGCTAGTTGTTGGGACATTTGAATTTCTTCTGACAGATGGGGATGTGAATAGGTGTAGGATGGTATGTATGGTCCTGGGAATCAAATGTATTCATCTTTATTTTTTATTTTTATTTTTTTTAAATATAATTTATTGATTTTTTTACAGGGAGGAAGGGAGAGGGATAGAGAGTTAGAAACATCATGAGAGAGAAACATTGATCAGCTGCCTCTTGCACACCTCCTTCTGGGGATATGCCCACAACCAAGGTACATGCCCTTGACTGGAATCGAACCTGGGACCCTTCAGTCCACAGACTGATGCTCTATCCACTGAGCCAAACCAATTAGGGTGAAATGTATTCATCTTTAGACAAAGCCTGAAGGAAATGAAAGTGAATTAAGAGAGGTCGTTCTAGAGGAAGATCCAAATAACGGAAAAGAGAGCCCCTATTTGAAGTCTGTTTCTCTTCTGTTAACAACTGGTCGTTTCTACTAGATATGGCCTTACTGTATCACTCAACCGGTAGATAGAGGGGTACAGACCCCTGACTAAGTGATTCTTCGTTACATATTTTTTTAAAATTGTACAATGAGTTTTTAATTATTTTCTCATGTCCATTGAGTTCAGACACAGGGGAAGGGACGGAGAGAGAGAGAGAGAGAGAGAGAGAGAGAGAGAGAGAGAGAGAGAGAGAGAGAGAGAGAGAGATGATGTGGGAAAGAAACCGATGGGCTGCTTCTCACCCACGCTTTGACCTGGGATGGAACCCTCAGCCTCGCTCTGTGCTTCTACCAGCAATGAAACCCACAGCCTTTCGGGGTGTGGGACGACACTCCAACCAACTAAGCCACACTGGCCAGGGCTGATTTTCATTACATTTTTTTGTTTTGTTTTGTTTTTTTGTTTTGTTTTGTTTTTTAAATATATATATATATTTATTGTTTAATGTATTACAAATAGTAGTACCTATGTCTCCTTTTTTCCCCCCTGTTAACCTCCCCCCGGCCTTCCCTACTCCCAGTACATGCCCTCACCTGTTCCCCAGCCCCCAATGTCTGTATCCATTGGTTGTGCTTACATATATGCATACAAGTCCTTCGGTTGATCTTAAACTCAGTGTGGAATAGGAGTCAGAAGCCCTGAGTATGTGTTGACTAAGGTAACCCGACCCCATTTTTTTTGCTCTTGCAAAATGAATAGAAAAATAGACATTTTAATTTATTCCACACGTAGGTATCGTACAGTTGGGAGGTGCGGTACAGAACAGGAGTCTGGGTACCAGACACGTTTGGGTTTATGTCAAATCTTGCTCTGCCTCCTGTGAACCATGGGACCGGGAGCCCATCGCTCAGTGAAGCTGAGCCTGAGTGTCCTCGGAAGCAGGTGCTGGCCATGGACAGCCCCGGGCCACGCAGCCCGCTCCCTGTCTGCGCTAATGAAGCTTCCTTGGAAAGGGGCCATGCCGGCTTATTGACATATTTTTTCCTGGCTTCTCTGACGCCACAATAGCGGGGTCATTATCTCCGCACACACAGGGCACAGCCCACAAAGCCCCGACTATGTACCGGTGGGCTCTTGGCAGGAAAAGGTGGCCGCCCCCCAATCTCGTAAACTGACCTCCCGAGACGATGTGGACAGTTACATCGGATGGTGTGTACCTATTGCCTGGGACACGGGCACGTGGGAAATTCTCACTGATTAGTTGGTATCGGGGCCTGTAGTTTGCGAGACTTGAGGCTCCCCTCGGGAGGCACCAGGACAAAGAGGGCGCAGATCCATGCTGAAGGAGCATCAGCCAGCGGTAGGGTCATAGGGTGAGAGAGGCCTCCAGGCTGAATGAGACATGGTAGCCAGACACAATACTTCCGTCGCTTCCCTATATTGACTCTGGGATCTAGGATGTGTAAAATCGCGCTGAGTGCTTTTCTTCCTGAGAATATAACACATCTGATAGAAGACTTGTGAATACAGTGGTCCCTCGAGATACGAGTTTAATTCGTTCCGTAATCTTGAGGCGTGGGAAACTGAGACGCTCGAATCCGGTAAACTGGTGGGTCGTGTGCAGCCGGCGGATCCTCGCGATATCTCCTATCTCAAATGTTGCTCGTATTTCAAAGCAAAAATCGCTCGCTCGACGGCTTGTATCTCAAAAATCTCGTATGTTAGGGCACTCGTATCTCGAGGTACCGCGGTAATTAATTTTGTAGTGCTTTCCTCTCCAAGTTAAATAACTGTGTAAGACCTAACATTAAGGCTCCACTTGACCGCCTGGCCACCTGGCAAAACTGGGTCCATCCCCTGGCCTAACTACCAGCTTCCTCTCCACTCTACTCCAGAGAATCAGTGCCCTAGCCAACAGCCCTCCTTACCACAGGCACCGGGTGTACTTCCTGCGGATCCCTGGAGTAGCAGGTCCCCGTTCCCTGTTGGCTGATGGAATTACCCCCACATGCCAATCACATGCCCCCAGAGAGCCAGCGGCCACTCGGTAGCCTTGGAACCACAAAGCCCGCCACCCCCAGCCCCTGCTGTGGACTCCGTTCCCCGTTGCAAGCCCCACGGGGCCTTGTGGCACGGGGTGTGTCCTTCCGGCTGTGAGTGTGTGACTGTTAACGTGCTTTCAGTCTCGTCTGTCCACCGTTGAGTGTTGTCTACTCTGCCATCTCCCTAGGCCTAGGATAGGACTCTCTGCCTCACCAATGAGATGAAGAGAAGGTGAGGAGGACACTTGGCTCAATGTGCACCGGGACATATTAGGGACCAGGGAGAGACCAAGGCAAAACATTGCTGTGCTTAGGGCGGGGAAGAGAGAGAGGTGACAGGGGTGGGAGGAGGGAATTTGCGCCTCTAAGTCCCAGCAGATGAGTGGTTTTCCCAGGCAGAGCGTCTCCTGTGTCCCCCGGAGTGTGGAGAGTCCGCTGCTTTTCATGAAGCGGGGGAGACGGTCAGAAAGTGCCACTCAACCCCCTGAGCAGTCAAGTTCAGGAACTTATAAGGCCTCCCATAAACAACTGGAGTTGGGAGGGGGATGGGAAAGAAATTTGGAGAAGGGTCTGGAGGCACTGCAATGGTCTTTTAAGGAGAGAGGGGCTGAAACAGGTTTGGCTCAGTGGATAGAGCGTCGGCCTGCAGACTGAACGGTCCCAGGTTCGATTCCAGTCAAGGGCATGTATCCTGGTTGCGGGCATATCCCCAGTAGGGGGCGTGTAGGAGGCGGCTGATCGATGTCTCTCTCTCTCATCGATGTTTCTAACTATCCCTCTCCTTTCCTCTCTCTAGAAAATCAATAAAAATATATTAAAAAAAAAAGAGAGAGAGAGAGGGTTGGTGAATTCATGACATGTCCCTACAGATGTTTGTGTGACCTCAGTTGCTCCTCAAAGCATCGCACTGCCTGCGAACATTTGGGTCTGAAATGGCCAGGCCAGACTCCTCCGGAACCGAGTGGAGTGGCGAACATTGAGAAGAAACCAGCAAAAATGAGAGACCGGAAGTCGTCAACTCGTGGGTCAGGCTTGCTAAGGGGTCTTAAAGCCTCATGACCGAGCCAACGTGCACTTTTCTCTCTCTCTACGGTTCCTTTCATGCCGAGGGGAGGAAGCACTGAAGCAATCATTCCAGCCATCAATCACGGACCCATGGTGAGCAGGACACGGAGGCGCGAACCTTCACCTTTTCATGCTTCAGAAACAGTTACATCTTTCTCAGCGGAATCAGCATGGATGCCCAGGTACCTTTCAAACGTCTGTTCACGCTCTCTACCCTTCCGTTCGCTGTGACATTCCTTTCTCCGTTCGTCAGCATCATTTTCGAAATTTTACATTCTGTCCTGCCAGTTTTCCAAATTTTCCCCTCCTCTTCTTTTTTTTTTTGTGTTGTTGTTGTTGTATTTTCTTTCTCCCCTCACTCACTGTTGGAAATTAACCGAAAGGAGTACTTATAGAGAAATAAATGTGCAACTTTCCCAAGATGCTTTTCCAAGTAGCAAAAAAAAAAAAAAAAAAAAAAAAGACTTTTGTTTTCTTTTTTCCTTCGGACAAACATGTTAGTTGAACACTTGATTACATGGAGATTCGATTGCACGTTAACCCTTCACTCCGTGTTGGGTTTAATGTTTCAGCGTCTGAATCTATAAAGTCTGGGGGAGATAGGAGAGGAATCATCCCCGATGTTTGGGCTCCGGGCCAAAGGAGAGAATCGGGGCGCCACATGAAACAGGCACTCGGGACGGAGTGCAGGACTCAGCTGCAGGCCATATGTCAGGGAAAGAAAAGCACTTTCCTCTTTGTAGTAGCATTATCTTTGATACATTCCCCATTTGGCAGCCCTGACTAATAAAACATTTTTTCTTTCTTTCTTTCTTTCTTTTTTTTTTTTAACCAAAGCAATCTTGTGAAATTCTTGGTGTTCACCCTTCCATGTTTTAAAGTCATCGGATCCAGCCCCGCGGCCTTTTTTCCTGAGCGTTAAGATCGGTGGTCTTTAAGCAGAGATTTGTAAGGCGCACATGTGCCGACGTTAAATCAGATAAAACAGACTTCGGCATTTCTGGGGGGGCTGGACACGTCGAGGTGAACATCTGTCCGTTTGCCTCACCATATGTCCTCGGAGCATGACGGACGTAAATGGGACATGAAGGTTCCATCTCGAGCCAGATGATCCGGTTGATTACCGAGGTACCATGCCAATGGCGTGTGTTTTGTGTGTGTGTGTGTGTGTGTGTTTTATTTGCTGCGTGGTACCCTACCTCTGAACCCTGGAGCCCGGTCACTGTCCTATTATGTCAGACAAAGTATGCAAGTTGTTGAAGGCCTTCCAAGTAGCAACATCTGGGCCGTGCTTCCCGGTTCAAAAGGGGCCCCCGGGAACGGAGCCTCCAGGACTGGCCACATCTGTTTCAGGTTTGGGAATATGGCGCTCTGATAGCCAGGGCGTCTTTGAAGATATTTTAGTCGCCGACGGACAATTTCGCCATTTTTCAGAAGTGTGGGTCGGGCGTCACACACACACACACATTTTGTGAGGCGTGTTCTAAGGTTTTCATTGCTTTCTCGGAAGAGAATGTGTCGGGGATAGGTCAGCGAGACCCCCGAGATAAAATGAAATGTGGTGTCCGTGCTCCTCTTTTTCAACGAGAGAGATCATTCAGAGCATTTCTCCAGTTTCTGCGGTCAGAGTAATTAACATGGCGTCCTCCGTTCTATGCCAGTTTGGTTGCTCCTAGGCGTGTGTTGACCTAAAAAAAAAAAAAATTAATTGAACGATTGGCTCGGTGACAGTGAAATATAAAACCGCACCACGATATTATATGGACATCCCCAGATGGATGAGAATGGCACGTGTGATTAATACGTTTACCAATGTAGGTTCAACTAAAATTTAACCCCGGCATGCAGAAGGAAAAGGTACTTGGCTAGAATTATAGCTTTGTTTTTAGTATCTCTTTTTCCTCCAGTGATATTTTATGATTACTTCTTATGATACGTGTTTACCAATTTGAGTAAGACAAAAAATGTAGTGAGAAAATAAAAAGTTCAAATAATTCTTTTAACTGGAGATAGTTGTTTTGAACACGTTGTTGAAATATATACTATTGCATGTGTGTTATATGGGTGCATAGGTGTGTGAGCATATATGTATGTGGACCCTGCAAAGATACCCAACCAGGATCCCACAAAACTAAATGGTAAAACTGAGATTCAAACCCCGGAGTGTTTGATAAGTGTGTCTAAGTATGTACATATCTAAAAACACCTACTTGTAATATCTAACACATAATTTAGATTTTAGTTAAGCATTATTACCACTAGAGGCCCAGTGCATGAAATTCGTGCATGGGAGGGGGTTTTTCTCAGCCTGGCATGCACTCTCTCCAATCCGGGACCCCTTGGGGAATGTCTGACTGCTGGTTTAGGCCCGATCCCACTCTCAATCAGGGACTGCTGGCTCCTAACCATTCACCTGCCTGCCTGCCTGATCAGCCTTAACCACTCTGCCTGACTGCGTGATGCCCCTAACCAATCCCTGACAATCTGATCACCCCCTAATTTCTCCTCTGCTGGCCTGACTGCCCCCTAACTGCTCCCCTGCAAACCTGACCACCCTCTAACTGCTTCCTTGCTGGCCTGATTGCCCCTAACTGCTCCACTGCCTGCCTGATTGCCCCTAAACTGGTCTGTCTCTGCCTCTGCCTCTGCCACTGCAGCTTTGTCTGGAAGGATGTCCAGAATGATATCCAGAAAGTCATTTGGCTGTCTGGGCTAATTAGCATATTACACTTTTATTAGTTTAGATGACTGTATTTTACTTCTCCATGACTGTTTTGTAACTAAGTCTCTATTTCTCGATCCCTTCACTTTTTTTTTAAATCCTCACTGAAGGATATGTTTTTATTGATTGGAGAGAAAGAAATTCATCAATGTGATAGAGAAACCTATTGCCTCTATTATTATAGATAGAGGTCTGGTGCATGGGTGAGGGGCCAGCTGGCTTGCACTGAAGGGGGTCCCGCTGGGATGGGGCCAGCCTGAGCGAGGGGCTGAGGGTGGTTTGCCAGCCAGCCAGGTCCCCAATCAGAATGGGGGTCCCTGCTGGGGGCGGGGCTGGCCTGGGCGAGGGACCAGGGGAAGTTTGCAGGCCGGCCAAGTGCCCAGCTTTGTCAGAAAGGACGTCCAGTAATATATCTAATTAGCACATTACCCTTTTATTAGTATAGATTCTGAATTTTGTTTGATTTGGCGACTTCTTGTGGGTATCGGAAAACCCAAGATAGAATTTAGAGGAGTAGGAGGGAGGAAGGACGAAAGCTGAACTCTACTCCCGTCTCTCGATACATCCAAGTGGTTACCACCAATAACTCCAGTCAGAAGGAAGCACTAGGGCCGAGGCATCTAGTCCCTGCTAGTCCCGCATGCTCCCGAGCTGAGTCTTCATACTGAAGCATCCATCTTACATAAAAACTGCTGTTGGAAATTTTAACCTTCCTATGGGCTTCTGAAAATGCTTGCTTGCTTAAATAATAAGGAACATGAGACTACTCTCACTCCAGAGAGGCCATTAAACCTTCCCGGGACAAAATGATCAGTGCTGGCACCAGGCCAGGCCTTTGGTAGAGGTCTCAAGGTCTCGGCACATAGAGGCCCTTTAAGAACTTGCAAAGGGGCGGGAAACAGCCCATATTTGGGAGACAAAGAAGATAAAAACATATAAATAGGGGAAATTTCTGCATGTGGGGGCCCAGAATTTGAGAAACATTTTCCTCTGGACCCGCGTGTAATAAATGTAACTCCAAGCTCTCTGAAAATGGTTTGGTTATTCTGGTTTTCTGTACCAATACCTGTCCCTCTCTGCGACTTCTTCTTCCACATTTAAAAAATGAGCCTCTGTGTCTAGACTTCAAGGCATCTTCCCTTCCCTTCAACCACAAAATAAACGTCTCAGCCAGGGCTGGGGATGGCAGAGCTCCCTCCTGTGGGCGTGCTAGTCCCGCCCATTAGGGAGGAGAGAGCCTGTAGGAGCTGGAGCAGTTTGAGTTTGATTAACTGATTGGCTACACGCAGAAGAAAAAAACACACACAGAAAACATTAGGAGACACTTTCTTAATTGGTGCTTTATCTCCATGCATAACCGTCCTGGGAACGATTTCTCCATCTAGCAGAGACCGGTTTGGCTCAGTGGATACAGCGTAGGCCTGCAGACTGAAAGGTCCCGGATTCGATTCCCGTCAAGGGCATGTACCTTGGTTGCAGGCACATCACCTGTAGCGGGTGTGCAGGAGGCAGCTGATGGATGTTTCTCTCTCGTCGATGTTTCTAACTCTCTCTCTCTCTCCCTTCCTCTCTGTAAAAAATCAATAAAATATATTTAAAAAAAAAAAAGATTTCTCCATCTCTGTGGTGGCCATGGGGCTGCCTAGCCAGAGCAGTCCCACCGACGTCACAGCCAGCTGGCTGCCCTGAGGTTCCTCACCTCTGAAGTGAGGGCGGTGGACCAGATGCCCTGCTAAGGCTTTCCAGCTGTGGCATTTTAGGAACCGTTGGCATCACTCTCAGACTACTTGCCAACTTTCCGGCAAACAATACAGAATTCCGATGAGTCATCAACATAAAAATGACAAAATCCGCCGAAACCAGTTTGGCTTAGTGGCTAGAGCGTCGGCCTGCGGACTGAAGGGTCCCAGGTTCGATTCCGGTCAAGGGCAGGTGTATCTGGGTTGCGGGCACATCCCCAGTAGGGGGTCGTGTAGAAGGCGGCTGGTCAATGTCTCTCTCTCATCGATGTTTCTCTCTAGACCTCTCCCTTCCTCTCTGTAAAAAATCAGTAACATACATAAAAACTTTTTAAAAAATTACAAAATCCGCGAGACCGGTTTGGCTCAGTGGATAGAGCGTCGGCTTGCGGGCTGAAAGGTCCCGGGTTCGATTCCGGTCAGGGGCATGTACCTTGCTTGCAGGCACAACTCCAGTAGGAGGCGTGCAGGAGGCGGCTGATGGATGTCTCTCTCTCATTGATATTCCTGACTTTCTCTCCCTCTCCCTTCTTCTCTGTAAAAAAAATCAATAAAGTCTTTCTTGAATAATAAAAAAAAAAATTACAAAATCCCTCCATCCCGTTCAAAGATAAACTGGGGCGTATTACACATTTGAAAGCGTTTCTCTGAGGATGCATCTCTGGGATCGGGCAGTGCCACAGGGAAGTGGTTAGCAGCTCTCTCTGCCAACAGGTTCTGGGGAGGGACCTTTAGAGAGAAGAAACAGGAAGGCAGAGACTTGCTGATGGGCGGTAGCCTCCAGCCTGGTTGGCTATTGGTGGGTGGATTTTCTCTCGGTTTCCATGTCAGTCGCCTGAGGCCTGTCTGGGTTATTTTTGTTCGCTGATGTGGGCAGTGCTGGCTGTGAGGCCACCTCAGTCTAATCCACTTAAAACCCCTAACACTTTGGAGGGGAAGAAGCTCAGACAGAGCTCACCCTTCTTTCCCCACCAACCAAGACAGACCTGGAAAATGAAGGCTTTTCCCGCAGGCCTGACTGGGGATGGCTGTCACTCCAGGTTCTGCCTTCAGTCAGCTCAAGGGCAATAAAACTTTGGACTCCGGTTTCCTTGTTCGTAACGTAACAGTTTGTTGCGAGGATTACAACTCATGTCGGAGGAGTGCCTCCCCGTAGGAGGTTCTTGATCTTTTGCAGGGAGACATCTGCTCTGGGCGGTTCCCGCCACCTCCGCTCCTGTCTCTGCACCTTCCACGCGCAGCAGGAGGAGAGAGAGAGGGGAGATGCGGACCTGCCCTGCTCAGCAGCGTCTCGGGTCCTGGCAAAGCCCTCAAAGATGCCAAAACCGGTTTGGCTCAGTGGATAGAGCATCGGCCTGCGGACCGAAAAGTCCCAGGTTCGATTCCGGTCAAGGGCATATATCCTGGTTGCGGGCACATCCCCAGGAGGGAGCGTGCAGAAGGTGGCTGGTCGATGCTTCTCTCTCATCGATGTTTTTAACTCTCTATCCCTCCCCCTTCCTCTCTGTAAAAAAATAAGTAAAATATATTATTAAAATTTTTTTAAAAAGCCCTAAAAGATGCCCCAGCAAAATAGACGCTGTTGACCTGACACGTTTCAGCCTCACGTGTGTGATTTGGGTTCTCCTTACATGTTGCTTTGGACACGGTCTTTGTCCAGTGACCACAGGTTTGTCCAAAAAACATAGGGGATCCTTGCTTCCCGCTTCTCTCTTTCTGACGGTAACTCGGTGCCTCCCCCCAAATTTATAATCCCTTTGTACCTCAATGTTTATACGTGTTGTTAAGCCATCATGTAAAAAAGCACATAAACATTTTCACATGTTCCCCCTTCTCCAATATGGTGCGCATGATAATGATTAGAAGCACCACCCCGGCATATTGTGCAGAGCGTCGCATATGCTCCTAATTACGGGCCTCTGATTTCCAAGCACGCATCAGGGGGAAGGAGGAAGTGGCTTTCCATCGAACTTCGCCGCCGCTAACGGAATCGGCATGCGCTTTGGCAGGCTTCCTGGCGAACATCTGTCTGGAGGGGAACACGGAGGAGCTAATTGACATCCGCGGGGCCCAAGGGCGATGGCTGGGCGGCCGAGGAGGTCTCTGTGTAACGTCTGAACGGTCTCTCCCTGGAAGCACAGTCACGGGACGTACTGTGGATCCTGCGGCTTTAAGTACAACAGCAGATCCCCAGCCAGCGAAACGGACACGGCTTTATTTACAGAAGTTGGTAAATAACTGAAACTCTTTTTCCAAACGGCCCATTGGGGGAGGAGTTTGTCAGGGGCTTGTGGACGTGTTTCCAGCGGTTGACCCCAAAAGAATGGATGAAAAAGGGCTTTTTAGAATCGGGATGCAGGGGTGGGGGAGGATGAGGATGGCAGAGCTAGCACTTTTTTTTTATATATATTTTTATTGTTTTTTTTACAGAGAGGAAGGGAGAGAGAGAGAAAGTCAGAAACACCGATGAGAGAGAGACATTGATCAGCCGCCTCCTGCACGCCCCACAGTGGAGATGTGCCCGCAAGCAGGGTACATGTCCTTGACCGGAATCGAACCTGGGACCTTGCAGTCCGCAGGCCGACGCTCTATCCACTGAGCCAAACCAGTCTCGGCTGAGCTAGCACTTTGACATTGCTCTGGGTCTGCTGGGAAGAAGCATGATGAAGGTTATGAAAAGTAATGAAGTGTCCGGCAATTTAGAGGAGCCGGCTGGACAGGTATCAGTGGAACCAGAGGCCCCGCAAATGAAATTCGTGTGCGGGTGTGGTCCCAGGGCCATCTTCCCCAGCTGCCCACAGCCGGCCTCACCCCCCACCACTACCACACCCACCCCTGGTTCCTCGTTCACCATCGGGTGATCGGTGCCTGATGGCCTGGGAAAGGGCCCAAGAGGTGGTCATTCTGTAGTGGGCCGACTTCCACGACCAGTTGCAAATGACCACGGAGGCTGCTAAGTTGGCCATCAGCAAGCAAGGGTTTATGGAGCGAGGGCACCACACACAGGTGGAGTCCACGCACTCACAACACGCTGTCTCGGGGGTATGCGGCCCTTTTTAAAGATCCAAACCACATTTTTTTTCCTTGTTCTAAAATCTGCAGCAATTGTGCCTCATTAGTGACTGGTCCAGTGGTCGTTCTGTTCGTTCTGCCATGATTATATAGGATAATGAAGGGGTAATATGCAAATTAACCCTCACACAAGATGGCCGCCCCCTGTGGTCAAAGATGGCCGGCAGGGGAGGGTAGTTGTGAGCAATCAACTACCAGCAGGTAAGGGCAGTTAGGGGTGACCAGGCCTGCAGGGGTGAGCAGCTGGGGGCAACCGGGTCTGCAGGGAAAGGCAGTTGGGGCTGACCAGGCAGGCAGGTGAGGGAAGTTGGGAGGGAACCAGGCCGGCAAGGGAGGGCAGTTGAGGGCAACCAGGTCTTCAGGGGAGGGCAATTGGGGGAGACCAGGCTTGCAGGGGAGGACAGTTGGGGGGACCAGGCCTAGAGGGAAGGGCAGTTAGGAGTGACTGAGCTGGCAGGGGAGGGCAGTTGGGGCTGACCAGGCAGGCAGAGAAGGGAAG
>PVJN01006013.1:0-12221 GCA_004026805.1 Lasiurus borealis | reverse complement strand
TTAGGGGGTAATCAGGCAGGCAGGCAGGCGAGTGGTTGGGAGCCAGCAGTCCCTGATTGTGAGAGGAATGTCTGACTCTGGGATTGGGCCTAACCTGGCAGTCAGACACCCCCTGAGGGGTTCCAGATGGGAGAGGGTGCAGGCAGGGCTGAGAGACACCCCCTTCTCCAGTGCATGAATTTTGTGCACAGGGCCTCTAGTATAGGACAGAGGCCTGGTGCACAGGTGGAGGATGTCCAGCCATGAAGGGGGCCAGGATTTAGGTTTGGGGGGGGGCGGTCCCTGCTGGGAGGTGGGGCCAGCCAGGGCAAGGGGCCACCAGAGGTTTGCAGGCTGGCCATGCAGCTGATTGGGATTGGGGTCCCTGCTGGGGGCAGGACAGGCCTGGGCTTGGGGTGGCCAAAGGTTTGAAGCCCTGTCATGCAGCTGATTGGGATGGGGGTCCTCACTGGGGGGCGGGGCTGGCCTGGGCCTGGGGTGGCTAAGGGTTTGCAGCCCAGCCATGCCCCTGCTTGGTGTGGAGGTTCTTGCTGGGGGGTGGAGCCAGCCAGGGCTTGGGGCTGCTAAGGGTTTGCAGGCCGGCCACACCCCCAATCAGGATGGAGGTCCCCATTGTGGGGTGGGGCCTGCCTGGGCTTCGGGGTACCAAGGGTTTGCAGGCTGGCGATGACCTCAATCAGGGTGAGGTTTCTTTTATTTTAAATATATATATATTATTCGTTTTTTACAGAGAGGAAGGGAGAGGGATAGTTAGAAACATCGATGAGAGAGAGACATTGATCAGCTGCCTCCTGCACGCCCCACATTGGAGATGTGCCCGCCACCAGGGTACATGCCCTTGACCGGAATCGAACCTGGGACCTTTCAGTTTGCAGGCTGACGCTCTATCCACTGAGCCACACCAGTTTCGGCAGGGTGGGGGTTCTGCTGGAGAGCAGGACCAACCTGTGCTTTGGGTGGCTGAGGGTTTGCATCCTGGCCCCCATTAGGGGGTGGGGTTGGCCTGAGTGAGGGGCCGCTGGGGCTTGCAGTCCAGCCACGCCCCAGATTGGGGTGGGTCCTTGCGGGATAGGGACCAACCTGGGCTTCCGGCCGCCAAGGGTTTGCAGCTGGCCATGCCCCCAATCAGGGTGGACTTCCCTGCTGGGAGGCGGGACTGGCCTGGACTTCGGGCTGCCAAGGGTTTGCAGGCCGGCCGTGCTCCGGAACGAGGTAAGGGGGTCCTCAGAGCGGGGTGGGGGTGGGGGGGGTGGGAGGGAGGATGGCTGGGGTGAGGGGTTGCTGGAGGTTTGCAGGTTGGCCACCCCCCCACTGGGGTGGGGGTCCCTGCTGGTAATGGGGCGAGCCTGGGCTGTAGGCTGCTGAGGGTGGGGGTTCCCTACTCGGGGGTATGCTGGCCTGGGCAAGGGCCCGCCAGGGGTTTACAGCCCAGCTATGCCCGCATCGAGGTGGGGGTCCCGGCTGGGGGTCAGGGCCAGCCTGGGCGAGGGGCCAAAGGTGGTTTGCAGGCCAGCCACGTCCCGGCTTTGTCAGGAAGGACATCCGGAAAGACAACTGGTCTATCCGGTCTAATTAGCATATTACTAATGGTTTACAGATTAAGGACAGCTGGGCCGAGTATGGCTCAGCTATGAGCGTCCATCCGGGGCATATGCCCGGGTGGTGGGCTCCATCCCAGTATGGGGCGTGCAGGAGGCAACCCATCAACGACTCTCATCATTGACGTTTCTCTCTGAAGTCAAAAATATTTAATTAAAAAAAAAAAGACACTAAGTGTTGGGAAGTTAGCACGACGTTAGAATTTGAACTTCCTTCCTTGCTCTAAGGCAGTGGTTCTCAACCTTTCTAAGGCCGCGACCCTTTAATACAGCTCCTCATGTGGTGGTGACCCCCAACCATACAGTTATTTTTGTTGCTACTTCATAAGTGTAATCTTGCAACTGTTATGAATCATATCTGTGTTTTCCAATGGTCTTAGGCGGCCCCTGTGAAAGTGTTGTTCAACCCCCAAAGGGGTCGCAACCCACAGGTTGAGAACCGCTGCTCTAAGGCCTGCTATTTGTGTGTGTGTGTGTGTGTGTGTGTGTGTTTAATTGGTTATAAAGAATCATTTTGCCACACCGAAGACACTGCAGACCTCGATGGCTAACGGGTCAGACGCAGGCTTGCCAGATCAAACACAGACACCCCGTTCACTTCGAATTTTGGACAAACAATATGTTTTCTCTGCGAAATCCACCAGCCCCGTTCAGACAGCAATTGAAAACGCTAGAAAGCCACAAATCAGAGTCAGGTGGGCAGGCCTCAGCGGGACTGAGAGGAAAGGCAAGGCTGGGAAGGGAAATCACGGAGAGGGGCAAAACCAGAAAACCCCCAAATCCCAGGAGGACAGCATGGTGGGGGTGTGGGCGCTGCTGACCAGGAAGGATGGGCAACTGGAAGCGGTGAGGACCCCGCAGGAGGAGCCAGCGCAGAACAGGAGAGAGCTACTCGGTGGAGCTCTGCTAAGGCGCCAGGACCAGAGCAATCGTGCTGATGGATTTGGGCCGCGGCAGCCAAGTACTGTTCGCAGGTGTTACCACCAGCAGGGACCTCCTCACGGTTCTGGAAGCTGGAAGTTGGTGAACATGTCCTCCTTAGGGTCGATTCCTTCTGTGGTCTTGCTCCTTCGCGTGTGGAGAACCCTTCTTCTCTGCGTCTCTGCGCGGTCATTTCGCTGTGCCCGGCTGTGTGCTCATCTCCTCTCCTCAGGACCCTGCTCATGTTGGATGAGGGCCAACCCCTATTACCTCGTTCTGTCTTAATTACCTCTGGAAAGCCCTGTGTCCTAAACCAGCGGTTCTCAACCTGGGGGTCGCGACCCCTTTGGGGGTCGAACAACCCTTTCACCGGGGTCGCCTAAGACATCCTGCATATCAGATATTTACATTACGATTCATTAACAGTAGGACAATGACAGTGATGAAGTAGCAACGAAAATAATTTTATGGTTGTGGGTCACCACCACGTGAGGAACTGTGTTAAAAGGTCGCGGCCTTAGGAAGGTTGAGAACCACTGTCCTAAACAGTCACGTTCGGGGGTACAGTACTGGGGGCCAGGACTTTGAAATATGAATTCAGCCCATAACACAGTTTTATGCTTCCTACATTGAAATCCGTTCAGGGCAGTTCTGCAAGCATTTCTAACTACGTAATATACGTTATTTTTGTGCCAGTTGTTGAGAAAACCTAAGCTAATAGGGCATGATTCCTATTTTCAAATACAGTGGTACCTCAAGATATGAGTTTAATTCGTTCCGTAACCTTGAGGCATGGGAAACTATGAGATGCTTGAGTCTCGGTAAACTGGTGGGTTGTGTGCAGGCAGCCGATCCTCGCGATGACTCGTATCTCAAATGTTGCTCGTATTTCAAAGCAAAAATTGCTCACTTATCTCAAAAAATCTCGTATGTTAGGGCACTTGTATCTCGAGGTACCACTGTACACGGTAGAGTAGGGGAGCCAGATCTCTCTCTCTCTCTCTCTCTCTCTCTCTCTCTCTCTCTCTCTCTGACACACACACACACACACACCAATACAGCTTTAAAGATAGCAGCTCTAAGTCAAATCCTGGCATACAGAATTATGGGCAATTTTCCGAGCTGATAAAGAGCTGTAATAACACCTATGGTTAAAGTAGTGCTGAGTATTAGCTACATGGACAGCAAGCTCAGTTTCAGGTGCATCATGGGAGGTCTTATTATTACGAAGAATTCAGAAAACATGTAGGGAGATGACAAATGTTAAACTAGGGGGATGTAGACATCCGATCCTCAAAATGTGTCATGAGAGTTGAGTCTTAAAACACCATGAGTATTTTTCCAAGGGCGAGGTCGCAAAACCAATATGAAAGAACAGGAAGCATGTATGTATTTTGAAATGCCTAGAGCAGAACCCTGCCCCAAGCTCTATCCCCAACCCTTACCACAACCCTAACCCCAACCTTCTACCACCTGCTCCCGCGTTCCCTGGCCCCCGTGTTTTCACTGATTCCCTGAGACCTGCTCCTCAGGTACCTCAAAAGCACCTGGGCAGGGTTTAAGCCACACTTTCTAGCCGAAACCGGTTTGGCTCAGTGGATAGAGCGTCGGCCTGCGGACTGAAAGGTCCCAGGTTTGATTCTAGTCAAGGGCATGTACCTTGTTTGTGGGCACATCCCCAGTAGGGGGTGTGCAAGAGGCAGCTGATCAATGTCTCTCTCTCTCGTCAGTGTTTCTAACTCTCTATCCTTCTCCCTTCCTCTCTGTAAAAAAAAAAAATAATTAAAACATATTTTTAAAAAATAAAAAACAAACCACACTTTCTAAGGCACCATCCATGATATGCCGAAGGTCAGCATGGAGTCAACCCTAGCCCTAAGCCCTAACTATAAACCTAATCCTCTCCCTATCCTTAATCCTAGCCCTAACCCTAGCCCTAACCTTAACCCTAGCCCTAACACTAATCCTAACACTATCCTTACACAAAACAGAGCCCTAACCCTACTGCTAACCCTAGCACTAGACTGAACCCTAACCCTACCCCTACCCCCAAACCTAGACCTACCCTTAACATTAACCATAATCCTAGTTGTAGCCACAATCCTACCCTTAGCCCTAGCCTTAGCCATAACCCTAACCCTAGCCCTAACACTAATCCTAACAGTATCCTTACACAAAACAGAGCCCTAACTCTATTGCTAACTCTAGCACTAGACTGAACCCTAACCCTACCCCTACCCCCAAACCTAGACCTACCCTTAACATTAACCATCATCCTAGCTCTAGCCATAATCCTACCCTTAGCCCTAGCCTTAGCCATAACCCTAACACTAGCCCTAACTCTAACCCTAATCCTAACCCTAAACCTATCCTTATGCCTAACCCTAACCCTAACCCAAACCCCAAACCTAAACTTAGCCCTAGCCCTAGCCCTACCCCTAACCCTCCACCACCCGCTCCAGCCTTCCTGGGCCCTGGTATTTTCCATGACTCCAAGTGACCTGCCCCTCACCTCCCGCCCAACCACCTGGGCGGGTGTTTAAAATACATTGGTAGGGCACCCCTACCCCCCCCCCACGCCCCACCGATCATCCGGAGGTGATTTGTCGGAGGTCACCCAGGTAGTAAGTAGCAAAGCCTGCATTGAAAATTAGCTTGACCTGACACCAGCGCTCATTCTGTTTCTCTCCTCCTAGCTGACTTGGCTGAAAATCGCTTGCCTTTTCCTGATATCAAAACCCCCCACTTAGCAGCTGAAGTCGGTCCTCCGATGGTTACGATCCTGCTTTGAACTGTTCCTAGCCTTTCCCATCGCCTCGTGATAGGTATGCCACCCACTTCTGCCGTGCTGACCTCCGTCTGGTCTCCGTAACTGTCACTTTAACTCCATTGTCTCTTCAGGGCACTTGCCCTTTTCCTTGCCATCTTTCAACACCATCTGGCACCTTCTCCTGCCACATGGCTCCCAGCCCTCCTGCCTCCTTATGCTTCCCATTTTCTTAATCCCCCCTCGATCCGCTTGGACAATTGTTCTCTGCTCTGGGATTTCTGATCTCTGCTTTCATCCCAGGGTTCGCTGCGGTGCCCTCTTCTCTCTCGCTCCGTGGCAGTCTGCACATTGAACATTGCAACAGATGTCTATAATTTCTTCCTAGTGTTAAGGACATCCATCACGCTGCTGACACCACATAAATTTTGTGCATACATTACAGATTTTAGGGGAAGGCATAGGGAGGGGGGGGGCTCTCCTATCCAAAATGAGCTGACACGGTTTCACAGAGTTGATTTGGGGGTCCATCCATCCTCTACAGGGTGGCTTCATAGGAAAATACAGAGAATGCTGAGACAGAGGGTTTTTATTGGCGTTCTGGAGATTAAATGACATGGGTCTATACAAGTAACATTTAATATACAAAACACAAAAAGCATTATTTTTTTGCTTCCAAATTAATGTTATATAATTCATAAGGCTTAAATGAAAAAATGGATGTCCATATACTCAACATCTAAATTGGATAATTGTTGGCTTTTGCCACGTTTGGTTAATCTAGACGAATAAAAGGGACATTCCAGGATCAGCTTTCTACCTGTGGGCTCAGAACTGCCCCATCCGACCGGAAGTGCACATCTTGGATGCCTCATTCATATAAAACCGACCTAATTGAGAAGTTGGGCAGGAACTTTTGCTTTGTCTTGGTAGAACATTATTTATTTATTTATTTATTTATTTATTTAATAAATCTTTATTGTTCAGATCATTACATTTTTTCCTCTTTTTTTCCCTCCATATCTCCCCTCCACCAGGCTCCCACCCCTCCCTCTGCCCTTACCTTCCCCTCACTGTCCTCATCCATAGGTGTATCATTTTTGTCCAGTCTCTCCCTGCACCCCCCCCTCACCCCTTTCCCTCTGGGAATTGTCAGTCCACTCCCCTTCTATGCCCCTGATTCTATTATATTCACCAGTTCATTATTTTCATCAGATTTTTTTATTCACTTGATATTTAGATTCACTTGTTGATAGATAATGTATTTGTTGTGCATAATTTTTATCTTTACCTTTTTCTTCTTCTTCCTCTCCTTAAAGAGTACCTTTCAGCATTTCATGTAATACTGGTTTGGTGGTGATGAACTCCTTTAGCTTTTTCTTATCTGTGAAGCTCTTTATCTTCCCTTCAATTCTGAATGATAGCTTTGCTGGGTAGAGTAATCTTGGTTGTAGGTTCTTGCTATTCGTTACTTTGAATATTTCTTGCCACTCCTGTCTGGCCTGCATAGTTTCTGTTGAGAAATCAGCTGACAGTCGTATGAGTACTCCCTGTAGGTAATTAACTGTTTTTCTCTTGCCGCTTTTAATATTCTCTCTTTGTCTTTTGCTCTTGGCATTTTAATTATGATGTGTCTTGGTGTGGTCCTCTTTGGATTCCTTTTGTTTGGGGGTCTGTGCACTTCCTGTACTTGTAAATCTATTTCTTTCACCAGGTGGGGGAAGTTTTCAGTCATTATTTCTTCAAATAGGTTTTCAGTATCTTGCTCTCTCTCTTCTTCTGGCACCCCCACAATTCTGATGTTGGTACGCTTGAAGTTGTCCCAGAAGCTCCTTACACTATTTTCACATTTTTGGACTCTTTTCTTTTTGCTTTTTTAGTGGAGTATTTTCTGCTTCTTTTTTTTCAAATCTTTGACTTGATTCTTGCATTCCTCTAGTCTGCTGTTAGGTCTCTGTATTAATATTTTTTATTTCACTCAGTGTATGTTTCATTTCTAATTGGTCCTTTTTCATCTCCTATTGGCTCTCACTAAATTTATCCATCTTTTCTAGGTAATTCTTAAAAAAAAACCTTATAATCGTTATTTTGAACTCCATATCCAGTCATTTGTTTTCCTCCAGTTCTTTTGCCTGTGATCTGTTCCTTTGTCTCTGCATTTTTGCTATGCCAGGAGAACTGTGCTGCAGTCAGCCTTATGATACCAGACTTGCAAAACTGCAAAAGCCTCTCTGTTGAGCTTGGGTGGGCTGCAGTCTCAGGGCTGAGCAGTCAGTCTTGGCTTCCAAGCAGCCCCACCCTACACGGCCAATGGGTCTCAAGTGTCTCTCAGTAATTGCTGCAGCCTTCTCTGTGCTCACACACATGCCCCTAGACCTCTGTCTTTCCCCTGTGCTCTGGGACCTGTATGAGCCTGGGTCCCCAGGGTCTCACCCAAAACTCGGGTTCAGTGCAGTCAGAAATGGAGTTCAGCACAGTTGGGAGGCTCTGTC
Organism: Lasiurus borealis; assembly: GCA_004026805.1. Taxonomy (NCBI): domain Eukaryota; kingdom Metazoa; phylum Chordata; class Mammalia; order Chiroptera; family Vespertilionidae; genus Lasiurus; species Lasiurus borealis. The sequence goes on along the minus strand of PVJN01006013.1, from coordinate 4,443 downwards.
TCCCACCCACTAGAGAAAGCCAGTGGCACAATCAGCAGTCCGTCCTCTCTGCACGCAGTGGTGTGCACGCCCCCAGACCTCTGCCCTTTTGTGGCTCCCCTAAATTTCCGTGCACTCCTCCCTTTTCATGACAGTCCAGACTCCCCTGCATATGAGTCTCTCCCAGAACTGGGGTTCAGTGGAGTCAGATAAGGGGTTCAGTGCTGTCAGGAGTCTCCATCTCCCTCCTGCCAGAGGAAGCCAGCCAGGCACTCTGCTGCCCGCTCTATCCACACGTGTATCTCCATACCTCAGCTTTTTGCAGCTTTTCTGAGTCTCTGTGAGCCCCTCTCTTTCCTTCTAGTTGTAGAATTTCCACTCAGCCAGCTTTCCTGTGGTTCTGGATGATGTCTGTTCTGTCTTTTAGTTGTAGTTTTGAAATTGTTGTGCGAGGCAGCAGTGTAGGTGGTCACCTATGTCGCCATCCTGGTTTCTCCAGTGGAACACAATTTAGATTGCTATCTGAATCTGTGTCTCCTAGGCTATAGCTCTTTTATTTTTTCTCAAATAAATGCTTTCTATTCTTTATTACAGCCTAAAATGCTCTTTGGTTTGCACATATAATATGAGGTTTGTCCCACATTTGACCACGGATTAGGCTGGAAAAACTCAGATGTCTTGACATTGTACTAGCAAAGGTGTCTTTTCCCCATTGCAATTGTCAAGTAGTTCCCTTGACCCTTGTGTAGAGAGTGTCAATTCCATATCCCCCCTCACACCCCAACTGCATTTTCTACAATGATTTTAGCATCCACTTATGATCTGTGCCTGAGTTAATTATTGTATTTGGAGGTACAAAGTGTTGGGTTTTTCTAATTTTGTCATTCTACGTAGAATTCTTACTTGGAATCCTATATATTAAAGAGCTAATATGCAAATGGTCATCATACCATCACACTGTAATGGCTTAGAAACTCAACACTGAGGAGAGAGGAATGGGGACCAGCCAGGAAAAATGAGCTCATGAGAGAGGAATAAGGACCAGGAAGGCTGCGGCCTGGGAGAGGGACAAGCCACTTGTCTTGTGGTCCCAGGAGCCAGTGGCTGTGGCTGTGGCTTGAGAAAGGGACCAGCTGCCTGCCCCACAGTCCTGGGTGCCAGCAGCTGCACCTTCGGCTGTGGCCTCAGAGAAGGACAATCTGCCCACACCATGGTCATGGGCACCTGCATCTGCAACCCAGGCAGAGTTGCCCACCCACAGTCTCCTGTGGCTGCAGCTGGCTCAGGTGCAGCAAGCTCAAATTCTGGGTGTCTGAAGCTGGCCAGAGTAGGGAGTCCTGGGTTCCAGGTGTGGGGTGAGGCAGAAGTGATCAGACCAGCAAGGTAGCATTTAGCAGCAGTCAGGCAGGCAGGCAGAAAGGTTAGGGGTGATCAGGCAGGCAGGCAGGTGAGCAGTTAGGAGCCAGTAGTCCTGGATTGCGAGAGGCAGTCAGATATCCCCCAAGGAGTCATGGATTGGAAAGGGTACAGGCCCGGCTGAGGGACACCCCTCATGCACAAATTTCATGCACTGGACCTTTAATTCTTCTATAAAGGACAGCATTTTCTCATCAATTAAGATAAATTTTATTTCCTCCAAAAATAAAAGACAGGGCAAATATTCATCCTTTCCTTTTATTACCAATTTCAAAGTGAATCTTACCTAATAATAGACAAACATGTAAATTGACTGTACCTCTGTTACACCCACAGCCAATCAGAGTGAGTATGCAAATTAACCCAATAAAAATGACGGTTAGCTTGTATATGTAGGCGCCCAGTGGCCTGGGTCCCGGGAACATCCTTGGCACCCAAGTCACTCTGAGGGAGGCCCCAGGTGGACCCTGAGCAGCCTGGGAAGGCCCTGAGCCAGGGGGCCCCTGGGCTTTAGGCCTGGGCAGGGGCAGAGCTGGCCATCGGAGGGAGCTGGGGAGGACCTGCCCAGATGGAAAGCCTGGTCAGAGGCATCAGGCCTAGGCAGGGGTGGAGCCAGCAATTGAAGGCAGCAGGGGTGGAGTCAGCAATCGGAGGGATCTGGGCAGGGGCTGAGCCGGTAATCGTTGTGAACTACAGAGGAAACACCTTTTCTGACCGCTCATTGGCTAAGCTCCCTGTATGCCACTGGTAATATTCTTAGTAACTGGGGTAATAAGAATCCAAAAAGGTGATCTAGGGCTTTTCCACCTCACACTTGGAAAAAAAAACACACGAAGGTCCACTGCTGGAGGGCTAAGAAATGTTATATCCTGTCCTAGCAGGTTTGGCTCAGTGGATAATGCCTCAGCCTTCCAGCTGCAGGGTGTGGGTTCAATTCTTATTAAGGGCATGTACCTAGGTTGCAGGCTCCTCCCTAGCTAGGGCCCAGGTCAGGGCTCACGCAGGAGGCAACCAATCAAACCAAGTGTTCCTCTCACTTTGATGTTTCTCTTTCTTTCTCTTCCATATTCTCTAAAAATCAATGGAAATATATCCTCAGGAGAGGAGGAAGAAAGAAAGAAAGAAAGAAAGAAAGAAAGAAAGAAAGAAAGAAAGAAAGAAAGAAAGAAAGAAAGAGGGAGGGAGGGAAGGGAAAGGAAAAGGAAAGGAAAAGAAAGAAGGAAAAAGGTTATATACTATGAAAGACATAAATTGAAAATACGTAAAGGAAGTTGTCATTTTTTCATGGTGAAGGGACTGGAGTCCGTGTTGATGAAAACACCTTGGTGGTTGTGGTGATGGCAGTGGCTGCGGTGATGGCAGTGGCTGCAGCAGTGGGGTGATGGGGCTGGTGCCTTCTCCTGATCAGCCTGGTCGCCTCCCAAAAGAGAAGCCAGACTGTGGCTTAGGCCCACTCCTCACTCCTCTAAGCCATAAGTAGGACATCTCCTGAGGCCTCCTAGTATGTGAGAGCAGGCAGGCTGGGCCGAGGGACCAACACCCCCATGTATGGATTTTGTGCACTAGGCTCCTAGTATTATTATAATTACTAGAGGCCTGATGCATGAAGGTTTGTGCAAAAATGGGCCTTTCTTCCCCTGGCTGCTGGCACCACCTTCGCTCTGGCCAGCGCCTCCTTTTCACTCTGGCCTAGAGCCCCCTTTCTGCCTTCCCACACTGCCCAGAGGCCCAGAGAGGCTGGGGTGGTATGGAATGCCTGTGTATGCAAATTAATCTGTCATCTTTGTTGGGTTAATTTGCATACCCACTCCTGATTGGATGGTGGGTGTCGTGAAGGTACAGTCAATTTGCATCTTACTCTTTTATTAGGGTAGATCATCTCCAATGAAAGCAATAGCACTCTCTCCCTCCCCTGCTTTGTCTTCTTTGAGATTCATTGGATTTTATTGTTCTATTATTTATGCATGTTAAAGTTTATGATTCTTATTCATGTTCAGATTGTCCCACATTTGACCAGTGGCACTCCATAGGAGCTAGCTTATATTTTCTTCCCTCTGCATTAAAATTGAACATTCCTTATTTCCTACCACATTCAGAATTCCCTTTTATTTCTCCTCCCTGGACTACTTTATCAAGGAAAGTTACAAATTTTTTATGTTTAGATGGAAAAGATTACTGTGTCCTAATGTGTAGTGGGTCATTCCAAAAGTATGCTTTATGCAATGCAAATACGTCGTTTCAAAATTAGGTATTAGCAGCAAAGGAAAGATGTTCAGAGCCACGGCCTAATTCAGTATTCAAACTGTGGGTGATAAAGAAGTACACAAAGGAGACGGAAAGAGAACGTACATGTTTCAGACCACATGATATACTGGTATGTACAAATGACCAGAGCCAGAGTAGACATATATTAGCAGTTTATAAATAAAAGCTCAAATTACAAAAACATTGTAAATGTCATGTTGACATATTTATAAGATAGACTACCAAATGTATGAAAAAGAGACCTTTTCATATTTATTAAAATGCTGTAATTTACTAATATTTAATATCATAGTAGTAGTACTAGCTTATTAGTGTTCGTTGGTGGCCAAAATCACAAGGAAGCAATAATATAAAAATCTAATATGCTGAACTAAGTTGAGATACAACTCTAAAATGTCTCACTGGCAGTCGGACATCACTCTCATAATCCAAGACTGCTGATGCCCAACCATTCATCTGCCTGCCTGCCTAATTGCCCCTAACCACTTCTGCCTGCCAGCCTGATCACCCCTAACAACTTTCCTACCAGCTTGATTGACACCTAACTGCTCCCTTGTCAGCCCAATGGCCCTCCCTGCAGGCCTAGTCCCCCCACCAACTGCCCTCCCCTGCAGGCCTTGTCACTCATATCTGCCTTCCCCTGCAGGCCTAGTCACCTCATCTTCCCTCCCCTGCTGCCTTGGTCACCTCCTACTGCATTCCCCTGAAGTCTAGTTGCCCCCAATTGCCCACCCTTGCAGGCCTGGTCACCCCTAACTGCTCTCCCCTGCAAGCCTGATCACC
>PVJN01006012.1:0-78019 GCA_004026805.1 Lasiurus borealis | reverse complement strand
ACCAACTTCCCTTCCCTGCAGGCCCAGTCACCCCCAACTTCCCTTTTCTGCTGGCCTGGTCACCCCTAACTGCCCTCCCCTTGATTGGCCCCAATTGGCATTCCTTGTTGGCCTGGTCTTCCTCAACTTCCCTCCTCTGGCCAGCCTGGTCAAACCCAACTGCCCTCCTCTGTTGGCCTGGTCACCCCTAACTTCCCACAACTGCCCTCCCCTGCAAGCTATCTTATAGTGGCCATCTTGTGTCCACATGGGGCAGCCATCTTTGACCATATGGGGGTGGCCATCTTGTGTCTTGGAGTGATGGTCAATTTGCATATTACTATTTTATTAGCTAGGATGAGTTACTATTTGCCCAGTTAAAATATGGTATTTCTATTTATAAAAGGAAAAATAAATGTTGGGGTATAATTAGTAGTGTTTAATTACTAAGATGTTAAAAAAGTATGTTTCAAACTCCATATTCATCTGCTATGCACATTCTTAGAAAGTACTGTTTAGAAATTCAGTAAGCCCTCTGTTTTTGGCAGATAATTTATTAAAATTGAGAAACAATTAATAACCTATGATCTCCCCCACTTGCCCTATACTCTGGTAGGGAATATTAAAGACTTATTTCTCTTCCCCTTGCCTTCTGGTTTGCTGCTGTTGTTTGTAGCTTATTTCCTTAGTCAACAGCCACAATTCCAGTTCATGGGGTCGTCCTTCTACAGCCCTAGTACTCAAAAGGAAGGGAAGATCTTGCTTCCCTTGACTTTTTAGGCCAAGGAGCTATTATCCACAACTGGTCTCCACTGTTGATAGTTCTGGGAATTTCACTATCTCTTCTCAGTTCACTTAAACCTGCACACTTTAAGTAATGAGTTTTTAGCTAGGGCCTGACTGATACATCTTGCTTAAAACTCAGAAACAAAATAAGAAGAAATAAAAATGATAAACTTCTGTGTGCTGCTAAACTGATTTGGATCACAGAAATAAAAGTGTAATTTCTATCAATAATCCTCAGAGTAGTATTCCACAATATTTATGGATAATGCAAATAAATGTAGTACTTCTTTCAATGAGAATAGATTGTCCACTAAAATAATTGTGGTGAATAATATAGTTGATTTACATTTTTGAGATACATCTTATCTTATTGTGGTCCAACAGCAGACAGTTCATAGACTGCTAGTCTGCAGACCACATTTTGAGTAGAACTGATTGAGTCTACCAGTATTTGCTATTCTTTATGGGATTGCGCCAGCTGAAGCTATGACCCCCTCAAGATTTGGTAGATCAAGCATGTCTAATTTATGGCATGTGGGCGGCATTTTTTCAGCCCAGCCAATGTAATGGTATGTAAGAAACATTTTAATAAAAACTTCATAACTTAATTTATACAATATCCTGTTATATATAATTATTAGTAACAAACTACAATGTTCACTAATGACTGATTACTATAATCATGTTGCATTCATTTCCCTTATGTGCAGCTGCACCATTTCTCTCCAAGAAGCATACCATTTTGGAAATATCAGGAGCTACTTTTATGAAAAAGGGAGACCTCAAGACTATAACATCTTCCCTATATTGCTTTTAAGTTCTGTATTACATGACTATTATTTTTAACTAGAGGCTCAGTGCATGAAATTCATGCATAAGGGGGGGGGGGTTCCCTCAGCCCAGCCTGCACCCTCTTTCCAATATGGGATCCCTTGAGGGATGTCTAACTGCCTGTTTAGGCCAGTGGGATCAAGCCTAAACAGGCAGTCAGATATCCCTCTCACAATCCAGGACTGCTGGCCCCCAACTGCTCATCTGCCTGCCTTCCTGATTGATCCTAACTGTTTCTGCCTGCCATCCTGGTCACCCCTAATCACTCCCCTGACAGTATGATTGATGCCTATCTGTTCCCCTGCCAGCCTGATTGCCTCTAACTGCCCTCCCCTGCAGGCTCAGTTGTCCCAAACTTTTGTCCTCTGCTGGTCTGGTCACCCTTACCTGCCCTCCCCTGCAGGCCTGGTCCCTCCCAACTACCATCTCCTGCTGGCCATCTTGTGGTGACCATCCTGTGTCCTCATGGAGGCAGGATCTTTGACCACATGGGGCAGATATCTTGTGCATTGGAATGATGGTCAATCTGCATATTACTCTTTTATTAGATAGGATAGAGGCCTGGTGCATAAATGGGAGCCAGCTCGTTTGCCCTGAAGGGTGTCCCGGATCAGGGTAGGAGTTTCCTTGGGGCATAGGGTGTTCTAGGGGAGGGGCCTTGGTGGTTTGCAAGCTGGCAATGCTCCCAGGTGACCCAAGCAGAGGCCCTGGTATCTGGGATTTATTTTCTACAATTGAAACTTTGTAGTCTGGAGCAGAGCCAAGCCTCCTGCTTGCTCTGTGGAGGCAGCCATTTCTGTTGGGATTTATTTATCTTCTATAAATGAAAATTTGTAGCCATAAACAGAGGTCAAGACAGGCCAATGCTGCAGAAGTTTGGCTTTCTCCATTGCCAGGGGCAACCCTAGCCTCCTGCTCTCTCCAGCTCCATGGCTGTCGCCACGTTTGTTGGGATTTATTTATCTTCTATAATTGAAACTTTGTAGCTTTGAGTGGAGGCCTGGGCCTGGCAGGGTGTGTGGAAAGCTTGGCTTCCTCCATCACCAGGGAAATCCAAGCCTCCTTCCTGCTTGCTCCATGGCTATAGCCATCTTGGTTGGGATTAATTTGCATACTTGCTCCTGATTGGCTTATGGGCATGGCTTGTGGATGTGGTTTGTGGGTATGGTGGAGTGATGGTTAACTTGCATATTACTATTTTATAAGATAGATGAATTCAAGATGCTGAGCCAGTATTTTTGAGCTTCATATCAGTGAAATTATTCTGTGAGATTATTCTTTGGAGTCAGTAAAATGTAAAGCAATTATTTAAATCAGAGTCTCAAGCTGGAGATGTGCTTTGTAAAACAAATATTCAATAGTGCAAAACTGATATATTTGTTCATAAGCAGAGGTGAAAATCAGACCCTGGGTATTTATTAATAATTTCATAGTAGTAATCAAATTATAATCTCTGATATCCAAAGTTTACTCTTGCCAATGATTGCTTGCAAAAGAAAAAAAAATAATTTCCTATAAGAATTGTGGAAATATATGTTCATTACAAAGTAGAATTCCTCTTATGGTGCATTCCTTCCTTATTGAGGAGCTAGATAGCTGGAAAGAGTGACCACTGAATGTACTTCTATATTTACTCTAATTATTTGTTCATACATATCCTGTCACTTTCCTGAAACCAGGCAAAGAAAATCTACTCCATAGGGACACTTTACAATTTTAGATTAAATTTTCTCTAAGGAGATATAACTTCTTATCTTGTTAAAATGTGACTTTTAGTTAGAGACGTTTATAGAAAAAAATGTCAAGCTCTAGGCCAGATTTTGTGACTACTCAACTGTAACCCTTCAATATCCAGCTCACATATTGTGGCTTCATTTTGGCAGAAACAACATATATGGAGAGAAATAACATAACCTTTAAGCTTCTAACTAATGATAAAAATTAATTGAAGTAAATTTGTTAAAATATTCAGGGTATTCGCTCAATTCCATTAGTTTCTTAAATTATAGCGGTATAAAATGTTATATAGTAGTAATGAATCTTTATTTATTACTTAACACAGCCAAATTCTCCTACCTTGAAAAACTCAACTCAGAAATAATTTATTGAATAACTGCTGTATGTAAAAGGTATGTGCTAAGATTATGAGAGAATCAATAGTAGTGTGAGCCACAGTTGCCTCTCTCAATGTTCTGACAATTAGAAAAATAAAATGCCAGCCAATAAAGCACAACATACTATCAAATTTCAAATCTATGGTGGAGACAAATTCTATAAATATTTGAAAACAAAAATACCAGTGGGATGAATTCATATTTCCAGTATTAATTAGTATTTGGGGATCATCAAATTTTCAACAAGCATTCCCAGAGATTTCCATTCAACCATTGCCATAAGTTATGATTATTTGTGAATAACCTGAGAATAAGCCAGAAAACAAAAGCCATAAGTTCTTGATAAATTCAAAATAATCTGGTCTATATGTGAGACAGAAAGATTTGAATGTGTGTGTTCAACAATGGCAAGTAAAGGTAAGTCAGAAGGGAAGAAACTTTATAGAAAGAACGTGACAAAATAAACAAAGAATCCCAACTGATGAGGTGCTATAGCTGAGCTATCTTTTGGGGGTGGACTCCACAAGAGAGAAGATGCCCTGAAGCTAAAGCACCTTGCCCCTAACTGAGGTGACACACACAAAAGGACCCCAGGCTGAAATCCTGACAGTGATGACCCAGTGAGAGATGATACATTTAGTACATGTGGCCTGTGCTCTACCAGTTTGGATGAAAATCATTTTTGGAATAATTAAGTAAAAGCATGGGACTTAAACTAGGTCCTGAGAAGTGTCAACACAGCTCTAGATGTTGTGGCATTCAGGGTAATAATAGGGTATTATAAGTCAAGAGGGTTAGGGAGAGAATTTATATTAATATGAGAAGTCCCATGCATGTCACAAGCTCAAAGAAAGCAATTTACATTTTAGATGAAATCTAACAGAATCTCGGCTAAAATATCTGAGGGCAATTCTAAGAAACTCTTATGCTTAAGAATTTATATTGTTCATAGGGAATAATCAGGAATCTCACAGATTAAAAAAAAATAAACTTGGTGAATCTAGTCAGGTTACCATACAAAATAAGACAGACTAGGTGACTTAAACAACACTCTTATTTCTCACAGTTCAGGTGCCTGGCAAGTAGAAGATCAGGGTGCCTGCCGATTCTATTCCTGTTAAGGGCTTCCCTCCTGCCACACAGGCTGCCTGCTTTATACTGTGTCCTCTCATAGCACAGATAGAGAGAAAGAGCAAGATCTCTATCTTTTCTTTAAAAAGCAGTAATTCCATCTGTAAGGGTTCATGGACTCATCTGTGCAATTACCTCCCAAAGGTGCCATCTCCAAATACCATCACATGTGGGGTTAAGGCTTTGACATATAAATTTTGAGGGAAGAGAGACATTCAGTCCATTGCTGTGAGGTTCAAGTCTCAGGAGGGGAGTTCTTTTAATCCGTGCCTACTATGTACTGCCTGCCTGAAATCCATGACCTACAAAAGTTAACTGTACTTTGATATAGACAATGAGGCCTAGCAATGATTTCTGACTTGCTTAAATAAGGGGCTACGTGGTGAACATTAACTCATATCTATTTTCTGAAAGAAATGTGAGCAGAGTTAATGACATGGTTACACAGGACTCCTGGCATTCCACTCATTCTTTGAGAACCTAAAGATTGAATTATATTTTTATTTAATCTTCTCAGGTCTGTGGTTCTATAATAAGAGTCTGGGGGGCTTTTAAGAAATGAAAATTCCTGCTGAGACCCATTTGGCTCAGTGAATGGAGCATGGGCCTGCGGACTGAAGGGTCCCAGGTTCGATTCCAGTCAAGGGCATGTGCCTTGGTTGTGGGCACATTCCCAGTGAGGGGCGTGCAGGAGGCAACTGATTGTTGTCTCTCTCTCATCCATGTTTCTAACTCTTTAAACCACTCCCTTCCTCTCTATAAAAAAAATCAATAAAATAATAATAATAAAAAGAAATGAAAATTCCTGTTCAAAAAAGTAGTAGGGCACCTAATTCTTAATAACCAAGATGTATGAGTCTTCTTAAGTTAAATAATTTGTGAGTAGTTGTGATGAGTACTTTTTAAACTCTATATTATATATCTATCTATCAACATATATACTGTTTCAACTAAACCTAATTACACATATACATGTTATCACTGATATAAAGTTATGATTCATTATCCTGACATAAAGCTAGTAAAAAAGTCAGTTCCATGTCTATCGCCACAGAATGTTGCCTACACCTGTTTCACTCTTTATATTCCTTTTACAACAATGATATATGAGTGATGACGGAGAACCATTAAGAGAACTCCTACACTGTTCAGATTTTCAGGTCAGTCACTCAGCTGAATGACACTCTTTTGTGAATGTTTGGAGAAAGACAGTTGTTGATGCAGTGCTCACTCTAGATCACAGAGCAGGACAGACTCAAGAAGACCATTTTTCCACTACTTTACAGTAATATCTGTGAATGCAAATAAAGAAATTTGGCCAGAGGGTTGTTTAGAAGAGGTAGGGAGCACCAAAACACTTAGAGGAGGGGAAAACCATGACTACTCAAACTGTGAATTAACATAGCTAAAGTAGAGCTATTACAAAGGGTGACAGAGAAACAAAAGCAACTTGATAATACTGTGATTGTTTTAATCAAAGTTCCATTTGCTGCAAATATCCTAGACTGTTATCACCTAACTCCAACATGATAGGCCTCATAAATACCACAGCCCCTCAAAGAAGAAATTTTACATTGTTGGGCCTCAGATGAAATTGATCAGGGAATGGAGTGCTATTGTAGACTTCTTCTCCATATCTCTTTGTCTTTACTTATTTCTGTAGATGTAATCCATTTTTTTCTGTGAACAATTTCCCTATCTCATTTGTGCTTCCTCACCTTTACTGTCTGTAACTATATCTTTTAGCTTCCCATGATATGATTTCTTGCCACAACATTACATGAACTTTTCTCCGCTGATGGGGGGCATAAGGGCAGTAAGATATTAATTAGCAAAGCTATAGGATGAGTGATGACTGCTGTTTGGAAGCAAACAGAAATGGATAGCTTCAAAAGACCAGAGTTCACTTGCCCAACTGATGGTCAAGTCCCAAATAATACTTCTCAGTTTTACAATCCTTTCCACTGGCCATTATCGTTAGTCATCACCCTCTTCCAATGGTACCAGACTCTGAAAGTGTGTGTCAAACATCCATCTACCTACCTCAATATAGGTGCACAGATCTCTAAATCCACGTAATTCCTTGACCTTACCCTTAAACCTTACCCTTAATTTTCTTGTCCTTAAAAATATTGAGAAAAGTAGAAAAGATTGTTCTTTCTAATGGCTATATCAATCTAATAATGCTAGAATAAATATATAACAAAACACATCACACAGGCTACTGAAGTCCCCAGAGGCTCCTCATGGACACCAATTAAACAATGGCATTGACTGAAGAAGTTTTTGCCTACGCAGAGCACTTTAATAATTGCTGAGAAGCACTACAGTGAAATTGAAGCAATTGAGCTTGCTCTCAGTAAGACAGAGCTGAGTTAAGTTCATCCCTATAGCTGAAGCTATTAACTGAAATTCATGCATTTCAGAATCATCCTCACTAAAGCAACTATACACTTGCTTGAAAACTTATAGAACTTTAGAACCCAAGTGAATATATAAAATCATTGTTTGAAAATCATAGTAAAGTGCTTCTCCAATATGACAAATATAACTCATAAAAAATAGGTATTAGAAATAGACGTGTCTTCAGGGTGAGGGATGGGAGTGGGAGGGAAGGTACAGCATACTCTTTAAGAATGTACACTTTAAATTGGACAAACATGGGTTCAATTTATAATTCTTATACTTAATGTATGGCTTTTAATTTGCTTAATTCTATAAAACTTAATATTGTCACCCAACCACCTGATGAAAAAAATTGAGGATTTAAGTGAGATGACATATGTAGCATAGAATCCTTAGCTAAGTATTTGGCACATCATTATAGTCAAATAAATGTTAACATCATAGTGGCCTCAAAGCTCTTTTCACTTAACTATAAATGCCCTTTAAAAGCTTGAACTTTTCCAGGAGACAACAGTGATAAAGAAGTAACTGCAGTTGTCCTACTAGCCTTCTCTACAGCTTAATACTAAATTGACTTTATAATTTGATTCATTATATTTTAAAAATTGTATCTTATGGTCTACTCAAATAGTATAGTCAATTCAGTTCATAATTATGCTTCTGAAGTATTAAGAAGGCAAACTTTAGTTAAATATAAATTAAAGAACTTTGTGGGTAAATATTTTCAATACTGACCCAGATAACTTTTTTACTTTACTTAATAATTTATGATTTATATATGCTTAGATACTTTTATTCATGACTTCAGTATCTAGCAATTACATATGTCACCAAGATCATTGATTTTTCTTACATGAAATTAAATATTAATAATTGAAAAGGGAGTTCAGGCAATTGAATTCTGTTTGATAACTGAGAGGAATGTGAACTGGTTCCCCTGCTCCACAGGAATGCTTTTAGGTGTAAAAGTAAAAAGTTGGAGCATATTTATTTTTTTTATGTTTTAAAATATACAGCGGTACCTCGAGATATGAGTGCCCTAACATACGAGATTTTTGAGATATGAGCCATCGAGCGAGCAATTTCTGCTTTGAAATACGAGCAACATTTGAGATAGGAGTAATCGCGGGGATCGGCCGGATGCACACGACCCACCAGATTACTGCAACTCGAGCGTTTCATAGTTCCCCACACCTCAAGGTTACAGAACAAATTAAACTCATATCTCAAGGTACCACTGTATTTTTATTTGATTTCAGTGAGGAAAGAAGAGGGAGAGAGCGATAGAATCATTGATTGGCTGCCTCTTGCATACCTTCCACTGGGGATCAAGCCTGTAGCCCAGGAATGTGCCCTGATAGGAATTGAACTGTGACCTTTTGGTTTCTGGATGGGTGCTCAACCACTGAGCCATTCAGGCCATGTAAAGTTAGAGCATATTTAATTGAAGGAGGGAAAATAGCAATACAATACATTTTCCACAAAATAATATTAATTCCCTAGGGCAGCTGTGTTCCACACTCTCGAAGAATAATCTACCTCTAAACTTTTCTCCCTCACTTCATTTTAGAAATATTGCCACAAGCTTTGGGAAAAGAATTTTTAAATATAAAATGTAAATTTTACTTTTTTATTCCTTACATATTGAGAGAAATTTGACAGAACTATTGTAGCACATTTCTTTAGTAAAAGAAGAGGCAATATAAATGATGATTTAAAGAACAGTATGTAAATATCTAATGTGAGCTATAGTTACAAAAATGTATTTTCTAGAACTAGAATGAAGAATTGTAATAATCTGAAACTAACTGATACTTTTATACACACACATACAAAAAAACTAAATCTTTCCACAATTATTAGTGCACTTATAAAGGAAATTGTTTTCTTTTATGGAAGCTCTTAAATAATTATTTTTGTTTTTCATTCCACTCCATATCACCTTTACTTAAAAAATATAGAGCAACGTTGATGAGAAAACTTATATAAATAAAATATACTGATAATGATCTTGACAGATTGATTCAAGAATTCCTCTAGCCAAAACTGGGTTGGCTCAGTGGATAGAGCGTCGGCCTGTGGACTGAAGGGTCCCAGGTTCGATTCCAGTGAAGAGCATGTACCTTGGTGGGCAGGCACATCTCCAAAAGGAGGTGTGCAGGAGGCAGCTGATCAATGTCTCTCTCTCATTGATGTTTCTAACTCTCTATCCCTCTCCCTTCCTCTCTGTAAAAATCAATTAAATATATTAAAAAGAATTCCTCTAGTCATCAGTAACAAATAGTAAAATGCATGGGGCTTTCTATCATTTGCCAGTAAATGCTTTGAAAAATTATCATTGTATCATTGCTAATAGTAAACTTGAGATTCCCATATGTGTTCTATTTTTTACCTTCAATAAAAGAGGGGAAAAAAAACACACCACAAAGTAAAACCACTTTAACCTCTTCTGCTAAGCTATCCCAGTTGACATGGAAATTTTTTTCTTTAGCCTTCAAATGAATAGTCCTCCATATTAAATAATACAACCTACAATGCAAAATAGAAAGTATTATGAGTGTGTCAAGGTCTTGAGAGCAAATATATCATGGCATAAGAGAGTCCCAATCATAAAAGTGCATGAAATTGATATTTGAATATCATATTTTGAGGGAGAAACATATCAAGACATTTATGTATAATCTGCATCTAAAAATGAAAACCCTGCAATTGTTTTCATTAACCTTTCATTCTTATAGAAGGGCAAAATCTATAATAAATGTATTCAGTCAACTCAAAGGCAATTTCAAGTAGAACTTAATTTTCATAAGTTTTTTTTTGTATCTCCCATAAATTCTAATAAAAATATAAAACCTTAGAGCAGTGGTTCTCAACCTTTCTAATGCTGCGAACTTTTAATACAGTTCCTCATGTTGTGGTGACCCCCAAATTCAATGTACTTAAGCTATTCCCTATCAAAAGGCCATGTTGATGAAAATAATGTTTTAAATGAAGAACTGCATTCCCATTGCAGTTCAAATAATCAGGCAGTACTGGTTTTAAAAGGAGAAATGCCGCTTGTCAGCCCATTCTTCTGTACATACAGCCTCATCTCAGAGACAAGTGCTTGCAAAAACTCATATTTTCTCCTGGTTACCTTCCAAGTGCTAAGTATGATATTCCATTTTTTTCTTTCAATAATCTTAATTGATTTCTGTGATGAAATATAGGGATTTAGTTTATTTATACTTCACTTTAGTTCTTTCTTTCTTACCTCAATTTCTGAGCAGTATTGATATTTTTAGTTCCACTATTGGTAACATTAGCCAAGGGCAATAAGAAACTTGAAATTTGATTTCTTTTGCTAAAAAATGTAAACACTATGCCTCTGTTATTTTTAAGTAAGATAACATTGTTTCTGTTCTCTCATATCATTGCTGCTTCCCACTTCGACCTTCTTGTCAATTATACCTTCCCTGTTTTTCTCATCAAGAATGTTACTCATACTTTCTCTTGTAAAGGAAACCATATATGGGCTTTTATTGTTTTTGATTCTAAAAGTTGAAAATTAACAGGAAGTACATTAACATGATCATATAAATATCCCTCCTCATAGAATTGAATGATATTAAAATTATATTTTCTGCGCTCAGAGGCTAATTAATGTCACACTCCCAATGACAATTGAAAGAAAAGGTTTCTTGGCTTAAGCAAATAGAGAGTCTTTTTTAAAAAGTATATTCCACTAGTTGCTCAAATTCATGCAACGTTTCTTACAGAAAAAAAAATCTGGAGAGGTTCTAAATTAAATTAAAACAGGCCGGTGGATGAGAGAAAGAGAGCAGTTGTTAGCTTATAATTAAGTAGCTCGGGCCATCTGACAACAGACTGCTCACCCTCCTAATGCATGTTGGAGCTTTGAATCTACAGGCATCTACTCCACTAGATGGGTCATGCATTTGGCATATGTACGAACTTGCAGGACTGTTGCCTGCAACCAATCAAAAGCAGTAAATATGTCCTTTTTTTCTTTTTAACTTTATTTTCATTAAAATTTTTTAATATTGACACTCTTGCAGATGTCCTCCTCTCCTCCCCTCATTGCCTAATTCCACACACCCCTGCCTCCCCCCTCCCTTACCTTTCACCACACTATTGCCCATGTTCCTGGGGCATGCATATATGCTAATCCCTTCACCTTCCAAATATTTCTTTGTTATAGACTGCTCTATCACAGAACTGCCCATTCCTCACTTCACATTATCCCACCCCAATAAAAATTCTTTTTTAAAAAAAATATGTGTGAGAACCATGCCAGAGATGCTTGATAGTCAAGGCCAATTAAAGCACAGAGGCCTCGTTATCAATACATTGAATGTCCAAGGCCACTATGCACCTAACCTAAAATAAGCAGGTATGGGACACAAACCCCACGGTATATTATGCATGCCTGCCCTCTTGTAGCCGAAATATAATTGATATAACTATTGGCATGAAGCCTTCTTTGTCTCTAGAATAATATACAACTTACTGGCCAGCTAATGCGCTGGTGTGAAGAAGTGTGCTGGGCAGAGGAGTGTGCCAGAGAGAGGGAAAAGACTAGCTGAGAGCTGGCACTGCTACGATGTAAGGCTAAGAGCTCATAGAGAGCTCAGCTATAGTTACCATGTTTACCAGCCAATGTGCGGTTGGAAAGGACTGTTTTGTCTGATGACTTACGGCCCCTGGCTTCTACAATAAAGACTTATTATTTTACATTTTCAACTTCTCATGGCTTCTCCATCTACTACCCGGTGCCCCTAGAAAGCCCAGTCCCAGGCAGAGAGGCTTGGATCCAACACCTGTAACTACTGAGCAGAGGATAAAGGAGAAACTTGGACTAAGTTTCTAACAGTTAATACAGTGGGGAGGGTTCAAGAAGGAACCTGCCCTGGCAGAGTGAGGAAGAATTTGGAAGACTATCTGGCCTCAGAGCAGATAGGAGCAGCAGTACTTGTGCAGAGCTCTTGCTGTATCTGACTATTTTTACTTACTTGAGAGAGAGAGGAAGGGAGGAGAGATAGAAATATCTATGGGCTGCTTCTTACATGTCCCCTACTGGGGATCAAGCCAGAAACCTGAACCTGTGCTCTAACCTGGATCCAAAGTGGTGACCTCTTGATACATGGGACAACATTCAATCAACTGAGATACGTCGGCTAGGCCCAATGTAAATTCTTTCTTCCCCCTACTTAATGTATAAAGTATCCCTTCAACTTCAGGGTGGCAGACATGTTGCCTTTCCCCCACAGTGCTGCTGCTGGTGGTTGAAAATGCATGCCCAGGACCTGGTCCTTTATGGTCCAATAAACCCTTTCTTTTACATTGGCATTCAACCATTATAGTTTTCCGTTTAACATTTGTTTTGGTTTTCAATTACCTCATTAATTACTGTAAATTTTTTCATGACTTTCTAATGTCCTTTCTTTTTACTGACCAAAAATAATGGTTCTTTTTCATATTCTCAAAGTTGTCTTTCTCTTAATCATTTGCCACAAACCTCTCATGTTTTTCTATCTTTTGATTGAATAGGGGCTATTTGCTCTCTTGTCAACCATGCAATTATCCTTTGAGCTACTTTTCCCACTTCTGCATTAAAGCTATTATAGCTGAAATCCAAGTCTCTCTTCATTATGTATTTTTCTATTTTTTAATTAAATTCATTAGAGTGACATTGGTTAATAACATTATACAAATTCCAAGTTTTCATTTCTATGATATTGCATTGTATGCCTACAACCCAAAGTCAAATCATCTTTGATTTTCTTTCCTTATTAGCTTTTCTGGAGCAAATTCTCTAGTTTATTCTCAGAAAATATATTTATAAAGAATTAATCTCCTAATTCTTTGCATGCCCTTAACTTCATCTTTACATCTGATTAGTTATTTATATACATCAATTCAGGTTTAAGATTAAGTTTCCTTGACTTAAATATTGAATATATTACTCTAAATGCATTCCAGATCATAGGTCAGTTTTTTTTTAGGGTGGTGAAGGCCCAGGGTTGGGGGCAGGTGATGACTAGAAGGGGTCAATTGTGGGGGTGAGGGAGAGGAACATGTGTAATACTTTTAAGAATAAAGAGGGAAAAATGCATTCCAAATATCCTATGTGAGCAATTCTAATCTTTAATGTAAGTGTATTTCTGGATTTCTAGGTTTTTAGAAAATGTTTAATATTTGAATATCTTATCAGAGTGGGTACAGATTTTTATCTTGGCTGGATCTAAAATGTATGTTTCTTTAAGTTTTATAAATATATTTGGTTATTTCTGTGGCTTTTGTTACCTCTCCTCCCCTCCCCGTTCTTTCTTTATAGAAATGTTACTAATATAATTTTAAGTTACTGGAAATCATTTTTATTTTTAAGTTTTCATTTATTTGATCTGTGTTCTGGGAAATGTATGAGACTCTAGCTTTCAATTTATCTCTTAATTTAAAAAAATAGAATTATATTTTTTATTTTGATAACTATTTTGATATATTGTTCTTTTTATAGCTTATTATTCTTAATTATATATTATATATACAATACCTTTTCAAATTCCTCTAAGGATAAGAATTAGGTTCTTGTTTTGTTTTATATAATTTCTCATGTGCCCTTCAATTATGCTCCCTTCAGAGCAGTTTCTTTACTTTAACTCTCTTAATATTGTTGAGTTCCTTTTGTAGTCTTAAATTGCTTTCATGCTCAAAAAGAAGTTTATGTGTGCTTACTTCACTGTGGTCTATATAGTTCCTTTTGCCTTTCCTCTGAATAACAAAGTAAAGTGGTTCCTCTTTCCACTTGAGATGTGCTTGTTACAAAGGAGGCTAACTTTATTGATGGGAGCAAGGAGCCAGATGGAAGGGTGTCCCAAATATCACTTTAACGTCAATAGTGACACTGGGTAATAGCACCAGAAGAGGTAGTGGAGAAAGAAGCTCAGGCTTCCTGCTCCCTAAAAGCCTTGGTTTGGATGGCAGAGCCCCAGAATCGAAAAACACCTCACCTAGCCTCTGGGAAGGGGCAGGGAATTGGATATCAGAGGCCTCCTGCTCAGAGAAGTATGATGGCAAGCAAGGGAGAGGCTGTTGGGCTCTTAGAAGGCCTCTAGCTCAGGTCTTAAGCTGCAACCATGTCCCTGGTCCTGAACATGATGTGTCTGTTATCCCTGATACAACATGAAGAGTTTTCTATTTTGTGACGGCAACGGCCACTACCCCTTAGCTCCCACTAGGGAGTTATTTCCTTTCTTTATAGAATATGTTATTTTGAGATAAATTACAGTATGCATGCAAAAAGAGGGACTGGAATAAATGGCTGATTGGCAGAGTGCTTGAGACAGATTTTCAGCTCCCTTGTTTTAAGCCCCATCTCTTATTTCCACATTAGGAAATGCTGACTCTAAGCTTGAATTATCTATGGCATTTCCTGGCAAGACAGCGTCCCATGACAAATCTTTGTGCATGCTTTCAGCTCTGCTTCATCCATCAACATGCTTTCTTAAGCTTTCTGTTTTCCTGGATTTTCATTGACATCTTTTCCTACTCTTGACCTCTCTCTATTTTTCCTTTCAGGCTATGTGTTATCACTCTCCTATATATGTTTTAGACATTTTGTTTAGATCTTAAGTGCATATGGTTATTTTTCAACTTAAAACAACGTAGGCATATTATATCTAATTTTTGTGAGCTAGCATGGGCCCATTTCCCTGGGTAGTAAGATATAAACCAAATATAATTAGGGTATGATTACTACTATATATATCTCAGGAGTAGTCTTACCCTAATTATATGTTTACATTATATAGATATCCAATAAATCCCATAGTTGAAGAAGCACTACAAACAAAATTGAACATCACAGTTTATTTTTCCATTCATTCAATAAATATTAATGTCAATTACTATATGTTAGGTACTATTAAAAGTATTGAAATTATAACAATGAATAAAACAAGGAGGATACTTTTAAGATGACTTAGAGTTAATATATTTGAGGTATCAGAATACTTTTAAATGGAGTGCAGTAAAATTTAAAAGGGATTACCTGACATTTTTCATCTGTATGAAATGTATATTTGGCAAGAGTGAACTTTTAGGGCAAGTTTTACCTATATATTACATTTATATCTATACCTAATTATATAATACTAGAGGCCCAGTGCATGAAAGCCCAGCGTGCTCCCTCTCTAAGCTGGGACACCTTGAGTGATGTGTGACTGCCCATTCAGGCCCAATCTCACAATTCAGGACTGCTGGCTCTCAACTGCTCGCCTGCCTTGCTTCCTGATTGCCCCTAACTGCTCTGGCTACCAGTCTGATTGATGCCTAACTGCTCCCCTGACAGCCTATTTGCCCCTAATTGCCCTACACTGTGGGCCTGGTCACCCCCAAATGCTCTCCCCTGCATGCTTGATCACCCCCAACTGCCTTTCCCTGCTGGTCTGGTCCCTGCTAACTGCCCTCCCCTGCTGGCCATTTTGTGGTGACTATCTTGTGTCCACATGGGGGCAGAATCTTTTGAATACATAGGGTAAGTCATCTTGTGTGTTGGAGTGATGGTCAATCTGCATATTACTCTTTTATTGGATAGAATAGAGGCCTGGTGCACAGGTGGGGGCCAGCTGATTTACCCTAAAAGGTATCCTGGATCAGGGTTGGTGTTCCCTTGGGCGAGGGGCCTGTGGTGGTTTGCAGGCTGGCCATGCCCCTCAGCAACCCAAGTGGAGGCCCTGGTATCTGGGATTTATTTATCTTCTACAACTGAAACTTTGTAGCCTGGAGTGGAGCCAAGCCTTTGGCTTGCACAGCCATTGAAACTTTGTTGTCTTAAGAGGAGGCCTGGGTGTGTGGAAAGCTTGGCTTCCTCCATTGCCAGGGGCAACCCAATCCTCTCTCCTTCTCTACTGCTCTCTCTGTCGCCTTAGACATCTTGATTGGGTTAATTTGCATACTTGCTCTGATTGGCTGCTGGGTATGGCTGGTGGGAGTATTGGAGGTGTGGTCAATTTGCATATTACTCTTTTATATAGGATCACTCATAAAATGTAGCACTGAATGATGTGTTTCCTCTTTCTCACTAGAGTCACTTTTTTTTTTAACACTTATTCAGTACCTTTTTATAACACTTATACAGGACATTCTAAAAATGTAAGGCTTAGATTAACCATGTTTTTCTCCTTAAGGCAAGCTTTGATAAACTAATCAAGGCCCCCTAAGAAATGTATGAATTCTCAGACTAATTTGCTATTATACATTAAGGAGACAGTATATATTACAAATGAATGAAGATCTTAAATTTGAAGTGAACTAGCCTCAACCTTGTACTTGTCGGTATGTAAATTAGAGAATTTTCATCTCTTTTCTAAGCTTTGACTCATCTACAAAATTATATTAAAAACATATTTAGTTCTTGAAGGGAGAATTGAATGATATAATGAAAGAGAAAACTAGGCATATTCTAGATGCTCAATAAAGGCTATCTATCAATATTTTCTTTTGTTATTAATATCTTCTCCATATATTTCTCCATATACTATGCTTGTTTCAACTCACTCAGTTTTATATCTTTAAATTGAAATTATCTTAAAATTGTATTTTAGCTTACAATATTCTTTATTATAAGGACAGTATTAATTTCAAATCCTCATTGTGCTGAATTTGATGGATTTCCTCTTATAGTTTGCATATCCACTAACTGGATTTACTTAGCTTGTCTCCTCTTAAAATAAAGAAATATACCCCACATTTCCTAATTGCAAATGATTAAGTTGATTCTAGTTGGAAATAGTTCATATAAACAATATTTTTGTTGGTCAACAAGTTCTTAAATCAGCCACACAAGGTCTTCTTAACTCCATATTGTGGTTTAGATAAGGACCTATTAATTTCTTCCTTTGTGGGAGATACACTAAAATTAAAACACTATGATAGTCACTGTGCAATGAAAAGAAGTTGATAATAGGAAGAAACAATATAGTAAAAATAGACTAGATTTAATTTAATAAATCGTTATTGGTCAGATTATTACAGTGGTTCCTCTTTTTCCTCTCATAATTTCCCTTCACCTGGTTCCCAACCCACCCTCTGCCCTTACCCCCCTCCATTGTCCTCATCCATAGGTGTATGATTTTGTACACTCTCTTCCTGTACCTCCACTTTTTCCCCCTGAGAATTGTCAGTCCACTCCCTTTCTATGCCCATGATTCTATTATATTCACCAGTTTATTCTGTTCATCAGAATTTTTTTATTCACTTGATTTTTATATTCACTTGTTGATAGATATGTATTTGTTGTTCATAATTTTTATCTTTATGTTTTTCTTCTTCTTCCCCTTCTTAAAGAAAACCTTTCAGCATTTCATTAATATTGGTTTGGTGGTGATGAACTCCTTTAGCTTTTTCTCATCTGTGAAGTTCTTTATCTACCCTTCAATTCTCAATGATAGCTTTGCTGGGTAGAGTAATCTTGACTGTAGTTTCCTGCTATTCATCACTTTGAATATTTCTTGGCACTCCCATCTGGCCTGCATAGTTTATGTTCAGAAAAAAGCTGACAGTCATATGGATGCTCCCTTGTAGGTAACTGTTTTCCTCTTGCTGTTTTTAATATTCTCACTTTGTATTTTGCTCTTGGCATTTTAATTATGGTGTGTCTTGGTGTGGTCCTCTTTGGATTCCTTTTGTTTGGGGTTCTCTGCACTTCTTGGACTTGTAGGTCGATTTATTTCACCAGCTGAGAGAAGTTTTCTCTCATTATTTATTCAAATAGGTTTTCTTGCTCTCTCTCTTCTTCTGGCATTCCCATAATTCTGATGTTGGTATGCTTGAAGTTTTCCCAGAGGCTCCTTACACTATCTGCAAATTTGCGTCCTTTTTTCTTTTTGTTTTTCCAATTGATTATTTTTTGCTTCTTTTTATTTCAAATCTTGACTTGATTCTTGCAATCCTCTAGTCTGCTGTTTGATCTCATACAATACTTTTTAATCAGTGTTTGCTTAATTTCTAGATGGTCCTTTTTCACATCCTCGAGGGTATCACTAAATTTATCAGCATTTTCTAGAAAATTCTTAAAAAACTTTATAACCATTGTTTTGAACTTTATATCCAGTCATTTGTTTCCTCCATTTCTTTCATTTGTGATCTATTTCTTTGTCTCCACATTTTGGCTGCTTTCCTGAGTTGATAGAGTGGCTTTGGGTGCTAGGTGTCCTATGGGTCCCAATAGCTCAGCCTCCCCAGTTACCTGAGGTGGACCCTCTTGGTGCACCCAGTAGCTCAGCCTCCCCAGTTACCTGAGGTGGACACTCTTGGTGCACCCCTTTGTGGGCTGTGTGCACATTCTTGTTGTGGTTAAGCCTTGATTGTTGCTGGTATCACTGGGAGGAATTGACCTCCAGGCCAATTGGCTATGAGGATCAGCTGTATCTATACTGGGAGAACTTCTGTGCTGGAGACACCCTTATGAGACAATACTTGCAAAAGCCTCTGTGCTCAGCTTGGATCAGATGGAGTCTCAGGGCAGAGCACACAGCATTGGTTTCCCATCAGCCCTATCCTAATAGGCCTCTGTGTCTTAGTGTCCTGCAGTAATCACTGCAAGCACCTTTGAGAGAAAGCTGCCCTCAAGTTCTGTCTGCTGCCAGACAATACAGTTTCTTCCCAAAAGAGTTTGGGTCCCCAGAGTCTTGCCCCAAACTGGAGTTCAGTGCAGTTGGGAGCTTTTGTCTCCCTCTGGCTTGAGAAAGCCAGGTGCATACTCAGTTACCTATCCTCTCGGTGCCTGCATCTCTGTACCTCTGCCTCCTACAGCTCCTCAGAGTCTCAGTGTGCTTTTCTCTTTCCTTCTAGTTGTAAAATTTCCACTCAGCCAGCCTCCCAGTGGTTCTGGATTATATCCATTTTGTTTTTTTAGTTGTAGTTTTGAAATTGTTGTGCAAGGCAGCGGTTTAGGTGCTTACCTATGCCGCCATCTTGGTTTCTCTCTGGATTATGATTTTATAACATATCAGCCCTCAAATCTCATTGACTTACAATAACAGAGTCTTGCCTTTTTGTATATGTGACCAGTTTATTATAGGCTCATAGTGGCCCTACTTCATGTAATATTTATTCTAGGACTCAGGCTTCTAAGCATCAATGGTCATAATAAGCAGAAAGAAATTGGAAATAGGACCAAATGCTGATGCCTAAAACATCTGCCCAGAATTAATATGAGCCACTTCCACAGATTGTATTGGCAAAAGCAAGCCTAATAGCAATAGTGAAGTGAATACTTTATATTGGACATTATAAGAATAATATCTTAGATATATATCTTTTCATTATATACTATCTATGTTATACTTGAATTCCTTCATTTCATTCTTATATTAAGCCTTTGTTGACCACAAATCTGTCATGATTCCCATTTTATATAGTGGAGTAGGAAGCACCAGCAATCCATCTCCCCACCTAGGCAGCACTGGGAGATCTGTCTAAAGTAACTGCTTTGGAACTCTGGAGTCCATTGAAGGCTTACAACTTCCAGATGATAGCTTAAGTGATACACGCAGTTAATTTCAGTTCTTAACTAATCAGTGGCTAACCATGCTCTACCTCCTAATTCTGTGGTCAGCAAACTGTGGCTCGCGAGCCACGTGCAGCTCTTTGGCCCCTTGAGTGTGGCTCTTCCACAAAATACCATGTCCTTCTAAGTGGTGTTAGAAGAAGTTTAAGTTTAAAAATTTTGGCTCTCAAAAGAAATTTCAACCATTGTACTGTTGATATTTGGCTCTGTTGACTAAACAGTTTGCTGACCACTGTCCTAACTCAATATCTGGCAGCTGTGCAAGTATTCTCAAAGCAGCTTACATGCAGCTTGCAGGAGTCAGGGTGGGCAATAAAGATCTTGCCTTTCAAATAAAAAAAATATATCTGTTTTAATAGCTGATTGATACTTTTGATCATGGAGTTACATTCACAGATGTGGGCAGCCATGTTGGACTCACTACCCTACATTCATTCAAATTCTTCTCTTTGAGTGAAGTGACTTCCAGAGGATTTAAAGGGCTGGTGCCCTTCCATCGCCCTTTATATTTTTTCTTTTCCCTGCTTTGAGAATTAGACATTAAAAAGTAGGACATTGAAAAGCAATCACATATAAGGAAGAGATAGAAAATCATTGTGCATGACCAGAGAAAGGCTCAGGCTCAGTTAAGACATGAAGGAGTGAAGAAGACCTTATGTTTATACTGCAGGCTGATTCTCAGCATGGAGACAACCTTCAACAATCCAAAACAAAACAAAAAATTATGAAACCCAGAAAACTGGGGAAGGAGGAAAATCTGACTTATAGAATTAATACAGTATTCAATTCAAATGTCTAGTTTTCAATAAAAAGCATTAAAAGAGAAAAATTAAACTTCATAAAATTAAAAATGGTGCATCAAAAATGAAAAGGTAAAATACTGACTGGGGAAAATATGTGAAAATAATATATATGATAGGGCATTAATATTTAGAATATATAGAGAACTCCTAAAACTCAACAACAAAAAAACAAACAACCTGATTCATAAATGAGAAAACACTAAATATGCATTTCTTCAAAGAACATATATGAATAGCCAATAAACCCATAGAAAGAGGTTCGACATAATTATTAGGGAAATCAAAACCACGAGATGTCATTTCACACTCACTAGGATGGCTACTATGAAAAAAATGAAAGTGTTGACAAGGATTTGGAGGAATGAAAACTATTGTGTAATAGTGGTGAGAATTAAAATGTTGCAGGCTCTGTAAAAAATACAAACAACAACAACACACACACACAGTACGGCAGTGCTTCAAATATTAAAAATATATAAGTACCATATGATCCAGTAATCTCACGTCTGGATATCTACCCAAAATAATTAAAAGCATGTTCTTGACCATCATACATGATCTCCACATCAAAAGATATTTTTCCAACCATGTTCATACTAGCATTATTCAAAATAGCTAAATCAGAGGAGCAAATAAGTATCTACTGCAGATTAATGAATAAGCTTAAAATCATCTTTGTAACTTTACTTATGTTCTTTAAGTCTTTAGTGCTCTTGAGATTGTTACCCTACTTTTAAAGCAATATGTGTGATTCATTTGTGGAGCTATCCAGTGTTGAAACAAAGAGGCATTTCAGTATATTAAAAATGAACTACCTTTAGTACCCAGCTATATGGCATCTCTCCAAAGGAAAATGTCTTTATTTGGCTAAGCTAAGTTTAACCCTCACCAGAGGGAATCCCAAAGCAGGAGAGTATGCTACATAAAAATGTTTGCCTCCTTTTTGCATAATATTCCTTTGCATTTCAAATAGTTCAGCTGATCTAATTAGAGCTTGATGAGAGAAAGGAATTAAAGAGATAATTCAATTCAGCATGCAATTATCATTAAACAAAGACCATTTTTTCAATTAATGAATACTAACTTTTCACATACTAACTGAATAACTCCAATTAAATGAATATAAAAAGTGGATATGTACACCCATATGCCCACTGCAAACTTCCTGACAAATATGTCTACATTAAAATATATACTATAGATGTATATCAATATGAATATTTTTTTTAATCTATAAACTCTCAATATATTCTGAGAATACTGATAATGCTCATAATCAACAGAAATAGAATCACAATTTCATAAATGAATAACTAAAGTGGTAATGAATTGATGTGCCCTCAAAAGGCAGAATTAGATTTTACTCTAAAATTTAAACTAGTAAGAAATGTATCCAAAATACAGGATTAGCCATAAGTGAGAGTAAAAATAAAATACTATGGGTAAGTGATCAATGCACTAGTTTGGTAAAGTTCAGGACTTTAATCCCTATCATATGAGAATTCACTGATTGCTGTGCAGAAAATGGATTTATGTTCTTCATGGAGAAAGAGTGCAACAGTGGAAAATGGAGCAATCAGGAGAGACAGAAAAAAAGAGTGAGAATAACAAAGAGTTGGTTGACTCTGCCCATTTTAACATTGTTCAAAGTAGATGGA
The DNA here is from genome assembly GCA_004026805.1 of Lasiurus borealis. Lineage (NCBI taxonomy): Eukaryota > Metazoa > Chordata > Mammalia > Chiroptera > Vespertilionidae > Lasiurus > Lasiurus borealis. The sequence continues at coordinate 55,740 of PVJN01006012.1, read as the reverse complement.
GTCTGGCCAATCCAACTGTGAGTAATGAGATTGCAAAAGTTGAGAGATACTTAAGCAGTGCATTGATTCCTTGTTCTCTATTCAAACTTCTTTAAATTTTTTCTTCCAGTGTGCTTTCCTTACCAAGAAAATATGCTTAAGAAGCAGAATTAAGTCTGATTCACTTGGCAGGTTTTCTGTTTCTGTGTAAAGGAACAGTGACATTTTTATTTGTACATATCAGTGGTTTAGATACATTAGTCCCTGTGAAGTTGGTCAATATAAGTCTGTCCACAGAGACAGCTTCCTTCTTAAAAACTGTGATCCAGATCCTGAACTGAAGCCACTAAGGCAACCACCACTGGGTTTCTGAGCAACCTGTTCATCTTGTGCTCTGCTTTCTTGGAAAAGTTTTGGTTTTTAACTTTATTTTTTTTAAATCTAGTAGTTCACTATGCTAAAGGTCTTGAGATCTATTTAATAGTATCATTATTTCCAGTCTTATTTCACCACAAAATCCTTTGGGTTAATAGCTATAATACGGTCATGTCCCAAGTCTCACACTTGAGTAGACAAAACAAGAGATTTGGGTAGAGACTACTTGGACTGTGATTCTAACTTGCCCTCTATTTTGACCTTAGGAATGTTTTTCCCCTCAAAATGAGAAGGATAACACGATGATAAATAGCTTTTTATATATGTGAGGAATAAACAAGATCGATATCTGTAATATTTTTATCAATGTCAGGGAGTTACTATGAAGATCATATGGGGATGAAAATGCAAAAATAACTTGAAAGTGTTCTACATATGTAAAGTAGTATTTTTTATTGATTTTGGAGAGGACTGGAGAGAGGGAAACATCAATTTATTACTCCACTTATTTATGCATTCATTAGTTGATTCTTATACGTGCCCTGACCCAGGGATCAAACCTACAACTTTGGGGTATTGGGACAATGCACAAACTGAGCTATCTAGCTGGGACCTAATGTAGAATTTCTTTTAATGTAATCATTAACATAATTTTCTTAACAATAGGAACATTTACATTTTAAAATTTGGTGCTTGATTAATATCTCTGCTGACATAAATCAAGTGAATTAAAAAGGCCAAAGAGACCACAGTGGCCTCTTTTCCAAGTTCTGTATCAGTAGTCACTAAACTGATAATGCAATCATCAATTGATAATGTTCCAAATAAATTGATAAAAATAATTCATGTTTCCTTTGTCTATGACCACAGCACAAATAACTAAGTTATCCATCGTGTTTATTTTTACTATTTTTTCTAGAACTTTGCCACCAAATCACTTGTGTGATGTACACATCAATCATTACACTGGCCATACTTAGAGATGTGGCTGGAAAGCAATGATTTCAGTTCTTTGTTCATTTCCAAAATGACATTAATGTTGTGACAGAACTTTGTCCCTTAGGTTAGTTCTTCCAGTACACAGAGAACTACCAAAACAACTCTTGGAGGAACAAACAATATTTTCTGTGATTTTTCAGTTGGGTAACTCCCGACAGTCCCTTAGAAGCATGAATAAAGTCAAGTTTTGGAGATCTGCAGTATAAACTGAAGCATATCATTGCCTCCAGAGATAAGAAACCTTATATAGCTGAAATGGAATCAAGTCACTGGCAATATCAGCAAGAAGCACACTGTCACTTTTTTTGTTGTAATTTTGTGTGACAATCTCTAAGGACATCCCGTGTGTGTCATATTTCAAGACTGCCAAAATTTTGTTAACCTTTACTTTAAAAAGTTAAGAGATGTTCCTCTGCCCAATACCTTATTCTATCCAAAAGAAAAGTCATTGCTGGAAGCTTTGTTTGGAAATCAAATTATTCATTCTGAAATAACATTGAAATTTATAGCATAACTAGAAGCCTGGTGCATAAAAATTCATGCACTGGAGGGGCGGTCCCTCAGCCAGCCTGCCCTCTCTCACAATCTGGGAGCCCTCTGGAGGCAACCCGGTGTTCAGGGCAAGGCAATGTCCCCATCTGCTGATGTCACTGCCAGCAGCACAAGCCTTGGCTGGCTCTGGTTACCTGAGCCTCGGGTGGTCCTGGGTGGCTGGGCAGCTGCCATGTGAGGCTTGCCTATGGCTTGAGTCGGCCCTAGGTGGCTGGAGGGCTGAGGAGACTGGGAACTTTCGGAGGCCCACCTGGGGGCGGGCCCGGCTGTGCCAAACGCCTGCCACCCTGGCGGGGCAGAAGAGACTGGGCACCACCATTTTGTGGCTGTGGATGCTGCCATCTTTGAGAGTGTGGCAGTCAATTAGCATATTCCCTTTTTAATAGATGGGATAAGAGTACTCCCTGTAGAATCTTTCTCATCAGAATACTGACAAGACCACATTCCTAGTGACACAATGGAAATAAGTAATTCACTAGTAAGTTATAATATCCTTTACCTAATTTAGTGGGTGACCTTCCAGCTAAGGGAGACAGTACATACTGTTGTGTAAAAGTCATACTTAGTACAACAGATAATTTTCATGAAGAAGTAGAAATACTAAGGGCTTAAATATAAACAGAGTTCAATCTGACAAGTCACTGACAATGTAGCTAGTACTATATAATAACTTACTTTTTTTTTAGTGCAAGAGCCCCTACTTTCTGCTAATTTGTCTGTCTTTTTTAAATGGACAAAAATACATGGCAAGATAATGTCTGACTGTAGCTCCAAAACTGGATTTTGAAGCACTCCTGACTTCCAAAATAGTTTATGAGTACATACTATTTTTACAGCAAGACAAAGAAAATACAATTTATTTTTAAAGACTATCTTTTCATAAACAAACTTAATTCTTGTATTAGAACTCCCTTCTAGCCCTACTTCAGCCAGTGAACGCCTTGCACCTCAGTCTGCATGTATTTCTCCATTCCAAAAATGCAATAATTAACGTACAACTGTCAAAAGTGAAACATTTATGTGTCCACCAATGTGTCTTTAATGAATAGTTGACTCATAGTTATACCTTACTTTTGATTACCATTAAATATACTATAGAAGATTTATCACATTCAGAGAGAAAGATGCATTCTGATTAACATAAACAGGAAGAATTTATTAGAGGGTTCTAAATGAATTATAGAATTATTGGGATGAATGAAGTAAGAGTCTCATCTATGCTTCCCTAATGGGCTAACGGAGATATGCCATAAAGCTGTTGCCAAAGGAACTGCTGGCCTGTCAAATTTATAGTTCTCTACTACAGTGACAGGGTGCGAAACTTCTGCCTCTGTGGTGAGCAAAAGTCACCACCAGATAAACTGGGCATCCTAAGGAAGGAGGCATACACCATGATGGATGCTTTTTTCTCTAACCTCCTCTCTGAGAAACAATAGTTTTGCACAACCAAAGTTATATGGATATTTGATTTTGCCATTTTGCAATAACACCATATTCTGACAACTGGCAGCATCAGCAAGGATCACATTACAGTATTTGTCTGGTTGTAACTTTGTGTGACGGCTTCTAAGGACATCCATATTGTATCACATTTCAATGCAACAATGCATTAATCTTTAATCAAGAAAGGCAGAGTGTTCTCTCTACTCGATGCTTTATTCCATTAAAGAGAAAGAGCCTTTGTTTAAAAGTCTGTTTTGTTGGAAATTAAATTACTTATTCTAATATGATACCTAAATAGCATAATAAAATTATTCTAGATGTTTAAAATGTGTTTTCTTAATGTGTCACAAGCCATCCCACTAGGACAACAATTTTTCATGCTAGTTAAATTTCTTGTAGTTGCATGAAATGTCTTTCTCCCACAAAGCAGCTTTCCTAATATTTTAAAATATCTCCTATATTTTCTATAAATATGTTTATTCTCAAGTTTAAGTGTTCCTACTTCTTTCATCTGTATAATATAAATTTCAGATTTTCTTCACTTCTAATCACCTTCTTTTGGGCTTGCTCTAATTTCTAATAGTTGTCTTAAAAAAGAACCATTTGGTATGGAATGCAATTATCCAGAAATAATTAGGAAAAGTAAAAAAAAAAAATCCCATTGTGGGCCCATTATATTTTTTTCATTCTAATCCTCTATGCTTATTAGCAAAATGCCCAAATACCATTCTGATATTACTTTTATAACCTCATAAATGACTTGTATATCCATCCTTATTTAAAATACTTCTCAAACTAAAACAAAATAACGTGTAGTTTCCTTAAATATCTCTATTACTTGTATGCTAATGTTGTCCAGCCTTGTTAAACTCTTAATAAAAATGTTACAATTCCTCAGAACTTTTCCTATTTTCTCTTTTCTGTTCACTCTAGCCTATTTCCCCAAATAATCTCATAATGGTCACTTCCATAATTTGTTTACCATATAATGCTTATTTCTATAATTTTCAAAACTATATTTCAAGCCAGACCAAACTTATATAGACAATTAACCATAAACTGTCCAACATGATATTTTTATTTTCCACAAGAATAGTTGCTATTCTAATTATTCTTTTTTTTTCAGCAAACAATACTACACCATGCATCTTCTTTAGCCAGAAACACAAAAACTGTCCTTAAATCCTCCCATTCACTCCTGTCAATTCCAATACTTCAATGATTGTATAGTCTATAGACTTTTATTTTCATTCTCATTCAACTGCCCTCATCTCTGATTAGCCAACTCCCAATACAACTCTACATATCTTTTCTCATCTGACTTTAACCCTTTCTTAAAGGAACTCTTATAGTTGTTATACATTTTTTCTAATTAAATATTTCATGGCTCTGAGTGTTCCCAGAAAAAAAGGAGTAAGCTCCTTTCCCTGGCCTATCAGATCCTGCAATGGCTTATACTAGTACATCCAGTATCAGCTCAATATACTATCTTTCTTAGACTCCTTTCAATGCCCCAAATATACAGAAGGCCTCTAGGACTCACAATATGCTATTTTATTGAAGTCTACTTCCCTGCAGCCAATACTCTGTTTAACTAACTCCTATTTACTATTCATTTAAATGTCATGTATTCATGAAAACTTTCTACTCTTCTGACAAGGTTAGTGGTATAGCTGGTTTCCAAACTATCACCACCCTACTAGGTATACTGCCGTCAAGATATGCAGCCTGAGATCAGGAGAAAGCAAAGAAAAGGATATTCTGAGTCTTCTGAGTACAAACTCTAAAGTCATGTAGCAGCTTCTCCTTCCTCTGAGGAAGTTAGTGCCTCACTATAACGAAGCCTTAATAGCCATGTGGAAAGGTCCACATACAGTAGAATCAAGGGCCCCAGCTGACAGCTTTATCTTTGCATCCTTTTAACAGTCATACTAATTTTCCAGTCCAATGAATGAACCATCTGAAAAGTGCATCCTCCAGCCCACGTTGAGATGGTCCAATTGATACCTTGCACTTGCCTAGCTGTACCCAAATGAACTTGGGAACACATTACTGAATGCTTTTCTTTGAACTAAGTTTAATGATAATGGAAAAATAAATTTCATTATCCATTCACCCATAAGTATTTCATATTCTATAGAGTAAATTCTATTTATAAAGCAAAGAGAATCCTTCATGTGACCACTATTCCCAATTGCTTACCTGCCTGCCTGCCTGATCATCCCTGTCAGCATGATCATGCCTAACCACCTCTGTCTGCCAGTCTGATTAACCCTAACTGCCTTCCCTGCCAGACTGGCCACCCCTAACTGCCCGCACCCTCCCCACCAGCCTAGTCACCCCTTTCTGCCCCCCTGCTGGCCTTGTTACCCCCAACCACCCACCTCTGATGGCCTGACCACCCCTAATTGACCCCCTGCCAGCCTGGTTGCCCCTCATTGCCCCTGTTGGCCTGGTCATACCCAACTGCCCCACTGCCAGTCTGGTTGCTTCCTCCTGGCCTGGTTGCTCCACACAGCCTGTGTTCAGTCATTTGGTCATCCCTTACTAATCCCCCTGCTGGCCTGAACGCCCACGCAGTCTGCTATTCAGTCCTTTAGTTGTCCCTCAATAAGCTCCTTGCCAGCCGTGTCACCCCACACAGCCTGCTGTTCAGTGGTTACTATTACTGTGATGGGGTCCCAGACATTTTGTATATTCCTCTATTATTAGTATACTAGAGGCCCATTGCAGAAAGATTCCTGCAAGAATAGGGCTTCCTATGGCCTGAGCAAAGCCCGCCCAGGCAGGCTATCTTCCCACCAATGCTGCCCTCTGCTTTCCCTTCCCTTCTGCCACCACCGCTGCCCCCCGATGCTTTCCCTCCCACCACTGCTGCTACTCAGTGCTTTACCTCCCGCCAACACTGCCCATGTTTTCCCTCCTGCTGCTGCCACCACCCTGTGCTTTGCTTCCCATTGCCACCACCACCCCACTTTCCGGTTTTCCTCCTTCTTCCTTCTGTGCCATCTTAAGTTTTCGCCCCACATTTGCATATGTAAATTAACCACCATCTTTGTTGGGTTAATTTGCATACTTACTGTAATTGACTGGAGGTCATAGCGAAGTGATGATCAATTTGCATGTTTCTCTTTTATTAGTGTAGATATCATAAAAGCATAATATGTAAGTTGACCTAACAGCAGAACAACCATCCAGATGACCTTCTGTATGACCACTCTATGACACACACTGGTGCCAGGCCAGCCTTGCTGGGTGCAATGCGATTGCTTGGGGGGTCCCTGCCATCATCCCATGATTGCCTTGCAGAGGGAGTCCCAGGTCATCACCTGGCAGGACGATCAATCAATTGGGGGGCTCCATGATTACTCTAAAGAGGGAGGTCCATGCTACCCAGCTGGTGGCACTGTGGTGGGTAGATTTGGCCTCCCTCTGCTAGGGTGATCCATCGTGGAGCTCCAGCCAGGTGGGCAAGGCCTACCTCTTTGGTGCAATCGATTGCAAGGCTCCTGGACTCTGAGAGAGTGCAGGTTAGGCTAAGAGACCACCCCTCACCTCAGTGCACAAATTTTGTGCACTTGGCCTTTTGTATATAGAATAAACTTGCTTAATTAGACCTGCTTTCTGATTTAGCTAAACTTTTTCCAGCACAATGAAGCACCCCAACTTCTCTTTCAGGTAATTGCCAGCAACACAGGAGTAAATATCAACATAAAGCAGATTATTACTATAAATTAGAGGCCTGATGCATGAAGATTCATGCAAGAATATCCTTTCTTCTTCTGGGTGCTGGCACCACCTTTGCTCTAGCCTGGAGTTGCCATTTGCTCTGGCCCAGAGCCACCTGTCTGCTTTCCCACATTGCCCAGAGGCCTGGAGCAGCTGGGGCGGTACAGAATGCCTGTGTCATCACCATGGTGATGATGCAAGCATCCTGCCCCCAACAGCTCAGCACCTACATATGCAAACTAACTTACCATCTTTGTTGGGTTAATTTGCATACTCACTCCAGATTGGCTGGTGGAAATCATGAAGGTACAGTCAATTTACATATTTCTCTTTTATTAATGTAGATCACGCAGGGAGAACAAAGGATAAAATATTTAACTGCAATAATGTTTGACTGTATTTTGCACAGTGAGAAAAAGTGAAGTCATTTTCAAGGTCCAAAATTTTTACTTTTTTTCAGTCACATCAAGTATCTAAGCTTTCTAAATTTCCATTTTACAGCTAATGAAAAGAAATTATGATTCCAATGAGTCTCCTATCTACCTACTCCAGGACTTCTGTAAGGATCAAATATGATGATGCATGGGAAATGCTTCTGAGACATTTGGGTAAAGTGTAAAATGTTTGCACTTTGCTATAAAGCAAGTCATGTTCCTGGGCTGAAGAAACTGCAAGGAAGCTAGTTGCTAGAAAGAGGAAGCTGAGCATTGCTACGTAATGTCATTATTTGGCACCCACAGCCACCATTTCCAGGCTGGGCTGGGCTATGGGCTGCATTTTGCACCATGGGGTCTTGTAAGTGTTGGCAGTGATTCAGTAGGCTGTTGCTCTAGGGTGGTGATGGGGCCTGTGTCCCACTTGGGGGAAGCCAAGTATTGCTTTGTGGGTAACAGGTCCATGGTGCTGTTTCTTTGTAAATGGCCAGTGCGCATTACGGCAGCTCCTTGTTGAGCATCTGTCCCCTAGTGGTCAGTGTGCATCATAGCAACCGATTGGACAAGCAGCATATTAGCTTTTTATATATATAGATGATAAAAATACATCTAACTTTGTAAGTAAGTCTTAGTCTCCTTCATAAAACCTCCAAACCCCAAAGTCCACTCAAACACACACACACACATACATGCACATATGTACTTTCCTTCATATTTGCAATAAACAATTTTTAAAGACTGCTTTTAAACCATCAGCATCCTATTAAAAGCGATCAGCATTAAAATTTAAAAGTCAAGATTTTGCCATGTGTATGCGTATGTGAATGTGTGTGTGTGTGTGTGTGTGTGTGTGTGCGCGCGCGTGTGTGTGTGTGTGTTTGAAGGGGAATTGAATGTTCTTGTTTCCCTGGATTTCTCATGAAAGTATTGTTTCTGAAACCATCTAGGAGGAACAAGAGAATATATGACTCATTCCCTTATATGTACCATTAGCTCTTTTACTCCTTTATTGTGAGAATATCATGATTGTTAGACAATTGTAGGTGTCATGATTTGGATTTTGATAGCTAAGTTAGACCTTTAGTGTCTTTGAAAATGAATCTGCATTCAATATTTTAATATGATTAAGAATGATAATTAGTCACAGCTGGATAAAAAAGATACCAGCTGGAATTCTACTTCATTAGAGAATGCCAGTAAAACTTGTAAGGTTCTCTAGACTCACACTCTTTCTGTTTATATTAACATCGATTTAATTAATGCTTTTATTTTTGTGTATGACTTTCACTCAACTCTCAGAACATGAGCCAAATTCATCTAGCTGTAGCAGATTGAAGAACTAGTTTGATCAAAAGAATTTTCATTGCAATTTCAAATTTTACAAATTTATTTTTAATAACTCATTTTCTTACATAAGCAATTTTGTCAGAGTGTAGCTTCACAAGTTATGTGAATGAAACACATTGAATGCAAAATAGGCAATATTCCAGAAAATTTAGAATACTTTATACCTTTGGCTAATTATTTGCTTTGATCATTCTAATTATTTTCTTTCATTAGTGGTATCCTATCTAATAAACAAGCAATTGATTACACCTCTATTACACTCACAAGCCACGCCTATAAGCCACATCCACTAGTCAATCAGTAGAAAATATGCAAATAAATCCAACCAAGATATTTGCAGCCAAGGAAAACAGGAGGGAGGCTTGGGTTTCCCTGGCAATGGAGGAAGCCAAGCTTTCTATCTTCCCTTGCTGGCTCAGGCTTCCACTCAAAGCCACAAATTTTCAATGATAGAAGATAAATAAATCCCAATAAAAATGGCTGCCACTCCAGAGTGGTTTAGCTCCGCTCCAGGCTACGACGATTCAATTACAGAAGATAAATAAATCCCAGATACCAGGGCCTCTGCTTGGGTTGCCTGGGGGAACTGCCAGCCTGCAAACCACCATAGGCCCCTAACCAGGCCACCCCAAACCCAAGGAAACCCCTGCCCTGATACTGGACACCGTTCAGGGCAAACCAGTTGGCCCCCACGCATATAACAGGCATCTATCCTATCTAATAATATATGCAGATTGATATCACTCAAACACACAAGATGACTGCCCCCATGTGGTCAAAGATCCTTCCCCAAGATGGCCACCACAAGATGGCAAGCAGGAGAGGACAGTTAGAAGGGACAAGGCCTGCAAGGGAGGGCAGTTGGGGGAGATCAGGCCCACAGGGGAGGGCATTTAGGGGTGACCAGGCCTGCAGAGGAGGGCAGTTAGGGGCAAACAGGCTGTCAGGTGAACAGTTAGGCATCAATCAGGCTGGCAGGGGAGGATTAGGTGGTGATCACGCTGGTAGGCAGAAATGGTTAGGGGCAATCAGGAAGGCATGCAGGTGAGCAGTGGAGAGCTAGAAGTCTTGGATTGTGAGAGGAATATCTGACTACCCGTTTAGGCCCAATCCTACCTGAATCGGGCCTGAACGGGCAGTTGGACATCCCTCAAGCAGTCCCAGATTGGAAAGGGTACAGGCTGGGCTGTGGGGTACTCCTGTCCCTGTGCACAGATTTCATGCACCGGGCCTCTAGTCTTCATATAAATGCCAATTATGATTTTATTCCCTCATAAGTCACTGAAGTAAATTTAGTTAAATAACTCATTCTTTAAAGTAAATTTTCTGTTATTTAATTCACTGTTATGCTTGTAAAACAATTTAATTTTTTTTAATTAAATCTTTATTATTCAGGTTGTTACATTTGTTTCTCTTTTCCCCCTCCATAGCTCTCCTCCACCCGGCTCCCACCCTTCCCTCTACACTTACCTCCCTCCCATTGACCTTATCCATAGGTGTATGATTTTTGTCCAGTCTCTCCCTGTACACCCTTCACCCCTTTCCCCATGAGAATTATCAGTCCACACCCTTTCTGTGCTCCTCATTCTATTATATTCACTAGTTTATTCTGTCGATCAAATTTTTAATTCACTTAATTTTTAGATTCACTTGTTGATAGATATGTATTTGTTGTTCATAATTTTTTGTCTTTTACCTTTTTCTTCTTCCTCTTCTAAAAGAGTACCCTTCAGCATTTCATATAATACTGGTTTGGAGTTGATGCATTCCTTTAGCTTTTTCTTATCTGTGAAGCTCTTTATCTGCCCTTCAATTCTGAATGAGAGCTTTGGTTATAGGTTCTTGCTATTCCTCACATTGAATATTTCTTGCCACTCCCATCTCGCCTGCATAGTTTATGTTGAGAAATCAGCTGACAGTCGTATGGGTGTTCCCTTGTATGTCATTAACTGTTTTTCTCTTGCTGCTTTTAATATTCTCTCTTTGTCTTTTGCTCTTGGTATTTTAATTATGGTGTGTCTTGGTGTAGTCCTCTTTGGATTCTTTTTATATGGGGTTTTGTGTACTTCCTGGATTTGTAAGTCTATTTCTTTCACCAGATGTGGGAGGTTTTCAGTCATTATTTCTTTAAATAGGTTTTCAGTATCTTGCTCTCTCTCTTCTTCTGGCACCCCCACAATTCTGATGTTGGTACACTTGAAGCTTTTCCAGAGGCCCCTTACATTATCTTCACTTTTTTGGATTCTTTTCTCTTCTTGCTTTTCCAGTTGAGTGTTTTCTGATTCTTTATATTTTAATTTTGACTTGATTCTTGCCTTCCTCTAGTCTGCTGTTAGGTCTCTGTATAATATTTTTTATTTCAGTCAGTGTATGTTTAATTTCTAGTTGGTCCTTTTCCATCTCTAGTTGGTCCTTTTCCATCTCTAGTTGGTTCTTTTTCATCTCTACTTGGGTCTCCCTAACTTTATCCAACTTTTCTAGGATATTCTTGAAAAGCCTTATAACCATGGCTTTGAACTCTATATCCAGTTGTTTGTTTTCCTTCATTTTTTTGTTTGTGATCTCTTCCTTTGTCTCCGTATTTTCACTATGTCTGGAGAACTTCTGTGTTGGATTCAGCCTTATGATACCAGACTTGCAAAACTGCAAAAGCCTCTCTGTTGAGCTTGGGATGGATGGAGTCTCAGGGTTTAATGGACTGCCTGGCCTTCCAGTTGGCCCCACCCTCCATGGCTCTTGGATCTCATGTGACTGGATAATTGCTGGAGTGGCCCTTGGGTGGGCATGCATGCTCGCACAGTGCCTCTAGTCCTCTGCCTTTCCAGGTCCCCTGCGCTCTTGGACCATATGAGTCTGGGTTCCCAGGTTTTACTCAAAATTGGGGTTCAGTGGAGCTAGAAGTGGCAGTTGGGAGGCTCTGACCCTGCCCACTCACGAAAACCAGAGGCCCAACCAGCAGTCGGACCTCTGCACACAGTGCTGTGTGCCCTAGTAGACCACTGCCCTTTCGTGACTCCCCCCAGATCTCCATGCACTTCCCCCTCTTCACAGTCCAAACTCCCCCTGTATGTGTCCTGGCTGGACATGGTGTTTAGTGCCGTAGGATAAGGGGTTCAATGCAGCTGGGAGTCTCCAACCCCCTCTCACCGGAGAAAGCCAGCCAGGCACTCAGGCACCCATTCTCTCCATGCACACGTCTCTACACCTCAGCTTTTGCAGCTCCTCTGGGCCTCCATGAGTCCCTCTCTTTCCTTCTAGTTGTAGAATTTCCACTCAGCCAGCTTTCCTGTAGTTCTGGATGATGTCCGTTCTGTCTTTTAGTTGTAGTTTTGAAATTGTTGTGCAAGGCAGCAGTGTAGGTGTTTACCTATGCTGCCATTTTGGATTCCCCCTCTTGTAAAACAATTTAAAACACTATAACCAAATGGAGGTAATTATAGGTAGAAATTAATAAGTATCTGAATGAGATATTAATAACTACTACTATCAGGAGCCCACACAATTTCTTTAGAGGAGAACTGATTTTATGATATTAAATATAGAAAGAAGATAGAATTATAAATATTGGAACATTAAAAGGCAATGATTGCTTTGGATATTTGGGGTCTCTTCTAGTCCCCTAAAAACTTTAAAATTGTTTGTTCTATTTTCTATGAAAAATGTCATTGGAATTTTGACAGGTATTGAATTTTTAGATTGCTTTGAGTGGTATTGAAATTTTAAGATTAATTCTTCCAAGCCATGATCACAGAATATCTTTACATTTATTTGTATCTTCTTCAATTTCTTTCTTTCATCAATGTCTTATAGTTTCCAGTCTACAGGTCTTTCACCTCCTTGGTTAAAGATATTCCTAGTTATTTTTTTGATGCAATTGTAAGTGTAATTTTCTTATTTTTTTTATTCCAGTTAGTTTGTTATTAATGTACAGAAATGCAACAAATTTATGTATATTAAATTTTTATCCTATAACTTTACTAAAATCATTTATTAGTTTTAACAGCACTTTTGTGTGTAGGAGTCTTTAGGGTTTGTATATATAATATCATGTTACCTGCAAATAATAACATTATCTTCCTTTCTGATTCGATGTGTATGGTTTTCGTTTGTTTATTTATTTGGCAATTTATGTTCATCTAATTGATCAGGCCAGGACTATCAATACTATATGTAATAAAAATGGTGAGAGTAGACATTCTTATCTTGTCTGTGATCTTACAGGAAAAGCTTTCAGACTTTCATCATTGAGCATTATTTTAGTTATGTGTTTGCCACATATGACTTTATTATGTTGAGGCACATTCCATGTATATCCATTTAATTAAGCATTTTTATCATCTCTACATTTTTATAAACAATGTCTGGTCTTCAAACAAAAATAAAAGTCATTAAAAGCTCAAGAATTTTCAGAAACCAGGAAGAAAAAAAATCTAAAAATAAATACAGCATGTGTCCTGTATTTGTACAGTCCTTGAGGTAAGGAAGCTTTTAACATTTTTTAGAGTTTTAAAAGAATATGTGATAGAGACTTTCTGAGTCCTGAAAAATCTGAATTACTTATCGCTTCATATTTTAGACAAAAAAGCTTGCTAACATGAAATTATAATCCCAAAAAGAGTTAGATCAAATGGAAGAGGAGCAATATTAAAAGACATAGTTTCATGTTAAAAAACTAATGAAAACTACCAAATTACAGAAACAATATGGAAAACAGCAAGATAATTTTTTGAAATGTACTTGTACTTATCATATAAATGAATAAATATCAAACAAAAATAGAAAACATTAAGTAAAGCTAAAGCAAAATCAAATTATTTTAAAAATAAACAACAAAAATACTAAGAGTTGATTTCTCAAATAAACAATAGTAGCTAAAAGCCTTTTGCTATATATTCAAAAAATGTCAACTGGAAATTCTATATCCTAAATATCTTGCAAAATTTAATGATGAAATTAAATAACAAAATAAAATAATTTTATGACATATTTTAAGCATATTGTGAGGGACACACACAATCAATGTGATATGCATTTGCTACTGGACAAGAAATGTTTTACCATTATGGAACTTACATTACTTAAGCAAAACAAATCATTCACCCAGCTCTTTTTATCTGTATGTGTTATTTTGTATGCTTTATCGTGCTTGCCTGCTTTGCCTGTGATTTCCAAAATGAAATGATGCTATATTTCAGTAAGCATTATATTTGCAATAACTGTAACTGATTTTAATTGATTGTTGCTTTATAAGAGCAGATTACACTTACATTTAGTCTATGAGACCTATAATTAGTAAAAAATAGACAATGTAATTGATTTATAGTTAAAGTTAAATGCATGAATTGACTGATTCTGCCAGTATGGCATTTATATATATTATTTTGTAAAGAGATATGCATGTAAAGAAAAAAATTGTTTTGATATAAAACTTGTTTGAATAATAATAATAATAATATATGTAAGGGCAGTTCATTGTAATGTCAAAAATTTTCTGACTGATTAAAGAGTTGTGGAGATTTTGTCTCTTGAATAGTTTGGCTTATTTTTTCCCTCTTGTTTTGAATTATCATTTCTTCTATTCAGATTCAATTTTTATGTACATTTAATTATATAAAATGTGTAGTTACTATTATGTTCTCCATATTCTCATAGCTTAAATGGTTTTATTTTCAATCCTTCCCTAAAAAATTTGGCTCAGCTAGAGTAAAGAAACAATTGGTAATATGGAGAAATACCTATTCAAGTGAGTATAGCATACTAATATATACTAAGAAAACATTAAGTCATTTCACCATTGTTTAACAGTATTAGCAATAGAGTATATTATGGACAGTCTTGTTTGCTTATAGTTCCTATTTTTATTTCATTCCTTTTTATTAATGCCAACAAGCAATAAGTAACATTACCAATTCAAAATTAAAGCAGCAATGCCTTCCACCCTGTGAATAATTTGTGCAAAATGCTATGAGGACAGCAAACACAATCATATTAATCATATCAATATGCTACATCCCTGCCAGTTGCCAGTCATTTTCCTTTTTCTTCTTTCTGAAGACCTGAGGACTATTCCCTTCACACACCTCTTGTCTCTGCGTGTACCATATTAATGCAACACGATTTACAATAGAGACTAAAAATGTCTCTGAGCATGCTTTTGGGATTTTTTTCTGACAGCAACAGATTCAAAATATCAAGAGTAGCACAAAGAAGATATAAACATGGACTCTTCAGGGAACAACCTAGAAGTGTTATTACTCAGAACATTCATCATCATTTGATGCAGTAAACATACAGTTTCTCAAACTATCAACCAGTTTTTACAGGTAGAAACAGCTAAGAAATGCCACAATCTGTTTCATTTGAACTTTCAAATTTTATGCAAAAACCTGCTTGGATCATCAAAATATACCAGGATTATATCTTGAACAGAAAAAGAAAATAACATTCAGCCTGATTCAGATGGGAATGCTTTATCTTAATTTTAAAATTACAATTTTGATATGACTATAGGTATATGCCAAATAAATTTCTCAAATGACATATAAGAAGTGGAAATATTAAAGTACCCAAAACAAACTGATAAGTCACCTCTTTAATATAGCCCGGCTTACTAAGAAATATAACAGACAGGATGGAAAGAAACATAGAGGTCCTCTTAGCTGAAAAGGAGTCTGAAAGCATGGGCTGCTGCCCAAAAGTTATTTACCAATGTGATTTTAGGATAAAGTTACATGTATGCTATAGAGAGCAAAGAAACAAAAAATTTACTGTCTTTATAATCCTAGAGCCGTAGTCGGAAAATTGCGGCCCATGAGCCACATGCGGTTCTTTGGCCCCTTAAATGTGGCTCTTCCACAAAATACCTCGGCCTGGGTGAGTCTATTTTGAAGAAGTGGCGTTAAAAGAAGTTTAAGTTTAAAAAATTTGGCTCTCAAAAGAAATTTCAATCATTGTACTGTTGATATTTGGCTCTGTTGACTAATGAGTTTGCCGACCAGTGACCTAGAGTATTTCTCAAACATTTCCTAAAATGCTAATCTTCTATTATTTTATTACTAGTGCCCTAGTTTCCTGATGCCAGGTAAAGTACTCTCTTCAGAATGCAGAATTTGACGAAGTGACAATATCTAATTTTTTAACTTAAAGGCTTTTAGACTGAAGTTTGGGTTTGGGGGAAAGTGGCTTTTAATTCATCTTTAAGAAAGGTACTCTGTGGGCGAATCTATGAGAAAACATGTTCATTTTCTCTCACCCAACTATGGTAAAGATAGATTTTTAAAACTTTCCTGTCACTCCATATGTTATTTAATTTAGCCATTTGCTTTATTAAAGTCTTCTGTTATTAAAACTCATAAATTTCAGTTAAAAAGACCTTTTTATTTTAAAAACTATAATACAATTTTTATAGTGTGTTCATTTATTTTCTCACCTAAGATATGAGTAGGCTAATAATTAATTCATGATCAAGAGGTTTTACTTTAGTTTACCCATGTAAAAAGTGCCCACATCATAAAAAATGAAACATACTGATAGCATATTAGATATGTAGTTTTAAAACATGTGATTTCATATTATAGCACCATAAATGGAAAGTGGGCTAACTAATTTTGTCACTTCTTTGTGTTACATGGACAATTCTAACTTCATGTTGGAGCTAAACACTCATTAATCCTGATATTCTGCAGAAGTGGTTTATTCTGCAGGAAAAAAAATTTAGATTTGCTGAGCTGTAAAAAGGGCAAAGCTTATAAAAAAATTCATTCTATATAGATACAGTGTCAAAGAGCAGCTCCTTCTGGATTTACAGCCACAATATACTTGTAGCAATATTTTATAAAACATATTGGCTTCCAAATATAGTTAGAACATATTGTTTCCAACTAGATATATTTATTTTCAATGGTGCCAATTGTTCTCAGCAAAATAAGACATGCTCTTCTGAAGGTTTAAGAGAAAATCATCATTTTATCTCAGTGGCAAATGGCTAGGCAAAATGCCCAAGGTCTTCTCACACTAGCAATTCTTTCAGTCAGATTAATATAGACTCATTTCCCTCAAGGGATAGAAGAGGTGGTCTAATTAGGGCATATTGTCTAAGTACAAAACAAGGGATATAGCCATCCCGCAGGTAATTACAATGAGTTCTACAAGTTGGTAAACATACAATAGGAACTATATTAAAATAATCTTTTGCTTTCAAATGGCATGCATGCATTTTGAACTGCTTAGTCATATATATATAACTAAATGCCTGTCTGTCCGACTGGTAGCTATGATGCACACTGACCATAAAGGGGCACATGCTCAATAAAGGAGCTGCCATGATGTGCACTGTTCATTTATAGAGAAACAGCGCTGCAGACCTGGCGCCCAGAAAGCAACACAGGTCTCATCACCTCCCCACTCCCCGCCCAGAGCAATAGCACACCAAATCTCAGCCAATGCTGCCGAGGCCCCCTGGCGCAAAATGCGGCCCCCAGCCCAGCCCAGCCTAGAAATGGTGGCTGTGGGTGCTGGGTAATGTTGTCACATAAAGCAACACCTGGCTTCCTCTCCATAGCAATGACCAGCCTCCTTGGAGTTTCTTCAGCCCAGGAACACTACTTGCTTTATGGCCAGGTGCAAATATTTTACCCTTTAACCAAATGTCTGTGAAGTGTTTTCATGTGCCTCATCTCATTTAATCCTTACAGAAGTCCTGGAGTAGGTAGATAGGAGACTCAGTGGAATCATATATTTTCTTCATTAGCTGAAAAATGGCACAGAATATAGTCAAACACTGCTACAGTTAAATATCTCACTCTTTGTTCTCTCTGTATGATCTAAGAGTACAATAGTGGATATTTACTGCTGTGTTGCTAGCAATTACCTGAAAGAGAAGTCGGGGTGCTTCACTGGTCTAATTAAGCAAGTTTATTTTATATATATATATGCATAATGTGCTAAGTTTACTTGCATGTGTCTATTATATAGCTCTAGCTGTCGCCAACTGCACACGTGTGTTTTGATTTGTCATTGTGAATTTAGTTGACACTACTATTATAAAGGGTGAATAGCGATATTAAAATATTTCTTCTAATTGATTTCCTTTCAATGTGCACAAATCCGTACCCCAGGACACTAGTGTTAATTATAAGGAAGCTGTTATATCTCTGATAACCTGAGGAGAATAAAGAAGCTGTGCCTCAGTAAGAGCTAGATACTAAAAGCACAATTGTGGCTGTCATTCCCACCCCCTTCTATGTTTTCCTCCATAGAAATCTGTTCTGAATCTCTCCCCCTTCCTTGCTCACTTTGTAAGCCAGCTATCTCTGTTCCAACATAAACCCTATGGTCTAGTAAAAAATCTTGTATTAATCCAAGTTCTAGGTCAGAATTGGACCAGTCTTTTTTTCAAACTTTTGAAATTAAACTCTGAAACACAGACAATTATTTTGGATGTGTGACTGCATCTATGACTTAAAATTTAAGAGTTGTCAGGTGCTAATATCTTCATCCAAAAATATGTGGAACTTCTTAGAATAAAAAAACAAAACTCATGGGCCTGTATGACACTGTGATGATGGTCAGTGGAGGTGGAAGAGGGCACAGAGGAGATAAATGGTGATACAAAAAATTTAATGATAAGAATTAGCTAGCTAGCTTAATTAGGCAGACATGAAGGGGGTGGGGAAGGCTCCAGCTAGGATGGAGGCATTTCTGGCCTTAGCAATTGAAAAAGCAATAAACTAAGGACAGAGCTATCTCTGGATTGAACATTTAATAGTCTTGACCTGAGTAGCTGAGTCATAAGGGGTAATAAAATATCTCTGGCCAGGACAACTGAGAGAGGGTCCATAGGAGAGGAATACATAGATGGGAGCTTGGAGATGACAAAATGCTTTATCTTCCTTGTATAGAGGCTAGAGAAATGCCACAGGATAATGGGAGAGGAAAACACAATCACAGAGGATAAAGAAAAGTCACAGGATATCAGGAAGAAGGAAACATATTTTCCCAGGGGATAGAGGAATGTTGCAGATAAGCAGAGAGAAAGAAGGGGCATCATGTGGGCTTTGAGCTTTGAATCTAATACTAGGTAGCAGAGTGACCAATGAGGAACGTATGGGAGTCCCAAATTCATGAAAGGGACCAATTAGAAAAGCTCATGTTCAGACAAAGAGTTACAGTAGAGTCAGATTATTTAGACTTTTTCCCATTAGAGAGAGAGAGAGAGAGAGAGAGAGAGAGAGAATAGGCCTTTTCCATTTAGGGGCCCCTCCCCAGGGGTTTCCCTTTAGGAATATCCCTGCCCAGATGGAGTTTATATATGCTTTTAATACATGTCTACATTTTTATAAAAGAAATCTGTTAGTCCAGGAATTTATTCTTCAACTTTGTGGGACAAGAACCCATGAGAACAATTTGCACCCAGAATCAATAATAAAAGATAGGTGAAACATCATAAGTACTACCTTATTATTTTAAAATCTCCATTTTTAAAAATTAGTTTAACATAAATAAGCATTTGCTTAAAGTGCTATATTATCCATCTTAACTTCCATGGACCTACAAATTAAGATTTTTAATAAGCAGAAGAATTAGGATGAATTTAATATGTTTTAATTGTTTTATATGTATTTTTATTTCCCAACTGTATAAGGAAGCACAAAATCACTAAAGTCAAATGCTAAGGTGACACAACATACATTTTTAAAATGTTTTGCTATTATCTGTTCCCAGCTTTTCATGAATTCTACTCCCACAGTTTCTTGCCACAAGGAGTCTGAGGTTTACAACATCACTAGAGGCCCATTGCAGGAAGATTCCTGCAATAGGGCTTCCTGCAGTGGTCTCTGCTGCCCACCTGCTTCCCTCCCTTCTCTGCCGCCTCACTTGCTTGCTTCTCCCCAGCTTTGCTCCCTTCTGCACTGCTTATGGGTTAATGTGCAAATTAACCCAACTGCCACCTTGGTTGGGTTAATTTGCATACTCACTCCTGATTGGCTGGTGGGCATGGTTTGTGGGCATAAGTGAGATACATGGTCAATTTGCATGCTTCTCTTTTATTAGATAGGATTGCTTCTCAGTAACTATCAATAATGGCCTACAGAGAAGTTTTACAAGCTTTAGCTTACAATAAAGGTAACCTCACCACAACTTTGTTTTTGATATTTTCTTTTACAAGAATCAATCCAGTGCTTACACTCTGAATATTTCCTGTGATTGAGACAATCTTAAGCTGCTTGCTAAAGCTCTTTGCCTCCTGAGTATACAACTAAAATATATTTCCAAGCCTTCCCTGCATTTTTAAGGAGCCATGGGACTGTGTTCTGGCAATGAAAATGAAACCTCACTATTGCATTCAAATTTTTATTCAGACGCTTAAAATTCTTTATGATTATTCAGTTGCCTCCATTAGACTTTATTATACTCAAGTGGAGGTCTACATGGCGCTAGGGGATACTATAGACAACAGGTTGAAGGAGTTTAAATCTTTGATAACTTCATGAGTAAGAGATTACCTGCTGATTATGGATTTTTGCATGAGAAGAATATACAATCTTAAGACATTGAGATTTGAGGGATAAGATTAAATCAGAGTTTCTGACTTTTTCAATTGAATATATAGCACTGAGTCTAAGATATAATGAGAGCATGGTATCCAAATTGCACTACCATTAAGAAAAATATAGTCCCAAGCACGTATACTCAGCTTGTGTGAGGACAATAATATTGTCATACCCTGATATTTCTTGTTATATCATTTCTTGTAATGCTGTATTAAGCAATCACTGTTATTAATTACATAACATGGGCCAGATACTCATCAAGCACATCCCATGTATAATAAATCAGACACTAATATTATCCCTATTTTACAAATAGATTGATTTCAGAAAGTTTATGTAACATATCCATGTGGTTCATGAAATACAAATAAAAAAAAAATCTGAACCATGTTCATGAGAAGTTGCAACTTATGTTCTTAGCCATCTCTAATATAAAGAAGAACTCTAATATAAAGAAGAGAAGAAAAGCAGAGTAGCATTTAGGACACTGGGAATCTGACATCCAGCTGACATCCACTTGCTAACACTAACAATAACAGGGTAATAGTAAGTACTTCATCTTTCTGGTTCTTAGACATTCAAGGCTCCTTCCAATGGTATTATTTTGTAATTCCAGTTCAAAAATAAGAAGTTTATAACTTTTTGACACAATCACCTTCTAAATCAGCTTTGTTTAATCTCTTGTTCATTTCTATATGTGGAGAATAGTTCTTAAGATTTTTAACCTTTGGAGTTTGGGAAGGAAAAAATTATAAAGCAAATATCCACCTGAGTATGGGATTTTCTTTTAGATGATATGAAGGATTTTTGTCCTTAGAAAACACAAAAGAAAAAGTCATGCTATATGTTTAAGGCTTAGTGATTGAGCAGTCTTAAATTTGAAATACATATACAATGAGTCAAAGATAACTTTTCCAAAAAGAAAATGTGAGTCCTAAAGAGAATTTTATGTTGTAATCTTATAAGTAAAGCAGTTGAACTACCCTGACAGAAACTTAAGAAAGAATAAGTTTATTGAAAAATAAACCCATTTTTAATCCAGCAATTTGGTAATGAGCCAATAAGCAAAATGTACATATCTCTGCTGCAGTAGGTCATCACCTCTGAAAGAACCTTGGGTGTACATCTTGCTTTTCAGAAGATGCTTTGAGATCTGCTCAAATTTGACAACTTGTCCCACATCCTTTATCAGCCTGTATGTGAAGGGTTTTAATTTGCACATTTATTTCTGGGTCTGCCTGGCACCCTACTCCTGATCTCATTGGGTGATGTTCATTCTTAACAGCCTAAACAGTTCTGGTTTTAATCAAGGTTATAGCAGATTCGTGAATTATCTGCCTTTTGATCCTCAACTATTTACACTTTAAGCTTTGATAACTGCCTCTTCTCCTGCCTTGACCAACCTAATTTGACCAATATTGTGATCATTCATTTATCTTTTGAACTTGGCATTTGTGCAGTTTTAAGCTTTGCACAGATGCTGATTCACTTTCAGTTGGTCCTGCAATATTACTATAATCCAGATGCCCTATTTCTCTTGAATTAGCAAAGGAGAGGTAGTACTGGGTAGCTCTGGCCAAATCCATCCAAATGCCCTCTACATTCAAGATTATTAATTTAATGTGTTTCTACCAAATAAACTGTAGAGTATATGATCAATCACTCCTTCTGTATCTATAACAAAAATAGGCAAAGAAAAATAACTTTCATAAATCATCCTGGTCAGGTAGCTCAGCTGATTAGAGTGTTATCCTGATATTTCAAGGTTGTGGGTTCAATCCTAGTCAGTCAGGGCACATATAAGACTCAACCAATTAATACATAAGTGGAACCAATGATTGCATAAGTGGAATAATAAATAAGTGGGACAATAAATCAATGTTTCTCTCCCTTCCACTCTCTTTAAAACAAATCAATAAAGGATATTAAAAATAGCTTTCATAAATCAATTTTACATGTTTTATCTCTGTCTTCCAAGTGAGAAACAAACAAAAAAGAAATTTCTTGAGCACATTTTTTATGCTGTGGTTTATAGCTGAAAGACTGCACATTGCATAGAAATTTTAGGAGAAGTCTCATAAATTGATATGTTTCTTTATTTAGAGAATGAAATATGATAGGACTGGATGTTTTTCCTATATGATAATCACCATATTAACATAGTTCTCACTAATTTCTATTTTTTCCCTAAAGTGAGGCCAACTATTGGTTTAATTGTTATATGTGATATTTACTAAGGTTTGTTATGCTTTAATTTGCATTGTAGCTTTGTAATTAAACTGAAATATTAATTTTCCAATTTCTCTATCTCAAACATGGAAATACAATAGATATCTACTCACAAAGAATTGGGAGAACACACATTTCTTTGTGTCCATCCTGTTTAATATGGGAAGTTTGTACTGGTGGTTCAGAGGAATTCCATGGCTTGCCGCAATCAAGATAGTCATATATTTTTAAGTGCCTTTTCAAGGCAACACATAGGAAAAATATGACAACTCCTGCCCTCATGTCTTTTTATTGTAATACTAGGTGGGGTCCCTAGGCCAGGACTGTGGGGATCAGGTCCAAACTGGCTCTCTGACTCCCCCGAGGGGTCCCAAATTGTAAGAGGATGGTTCTCAGGTGGCCCACCCCAGGATCAAGCTCCCTCTTTTCTCCCAATATTGTCACTTTCTTTCTGTATCTGTCTTGCTTCTTTCATCTCACTTTATCCTAAGTTTGGAGGTAACTGATGAATTGTGGGCATTTAGCTGCAAAATGCAATTATTTAGCAAATAGGATTTATTTAGCCTGGAATCCAGTCTGCCTAGGAGAGGACCCTGCTCAATGTCAGGCTCCAGCTCAGGCACTTCTGCCCAGGCAGAGTCCTTTGTGATGGAGCTTGGTGGAGGTGAGGAAGTGACCTCCTTCTTCCCACCTGAGCTGTTCTTTTGCCTCCTTCCCCACCCCTGGAGGTTGACCACTGGCACTACTGTCCACCCAGAAGAAGGGAAGATGTGGCCGGTTTCCCAGCAGAGAGTGGTAGTGAGAAAAATTCGCTGCCTCCACTGGAAATTGATATTAAGCGATGGGCTGGCATGGACATCAGATGTTGGAGCTGCAGCCAGTAGGTCCTGCAAATCTCATCATTTAGCTAATCTAGTAGAAAAGTTTCTATAAGAGCCAGACTCACAACCTCTGCAAGAGGGCCGGTCTAGGGTGATGCACCTTGGAATTGGGCTCCCTCCTCTCAGTTCCGGAGGTGTCACCTGAGAACTGCAACTGCCAAGTCACTGCAGCTTATCAGCTCCTACATTGAGTGGCCTGGTGGTCAGTGTGCATTATGGCTACCGGTTGGATGGTTGAATGGTCGGCCAGTCGGCCAATCGCTTAGGCTTTTATATATAGAGATTTTTCAAGTATCCCTCTGAGGAAAATAATTACTAGTTTTATCACTTGGACACTTTTTGATTGAAGTAATACCCTATCACAGGGGTGGGGAACACTTAGCCTGCAGGCAGATAAGAGCCCATGAAATCATTTGTTCCAGCCCTGCCAAGGCATGAGGGGTGAGTTAATTAAATATTTGACCAAATATAGCAGGCTTATTTTTAAGTTAGGAATTTTATATGGCCCACAAATCTATACTAGTAAAAGGGTAATATGCTAATTAGACTGGACATCTTTAGGGCATCCTTCTGGACAAAGCTATGTGGCAGTGGCCAAGCCAGAGCTGGTTAGGGGAGATCAGGCCAGCAAAGAAGAGCTGTTAGGGGCAATCAGGAAAGCAGGCAGAGGTGGTTAGGAGCCAGCAGTCCTGGATTGTGAGACGGATGTTTGACTGCTGCCATCTAGCTGTTGGACATCCCCTGAAGGTCCTGGATTAGAAAGGGGGCAGGCCAGGCCAAGGGAAACTCATGCACGAATTTTGTGTGCTGGGCCTTTAGTGATGTTATAAATATCTAAATGGATCTTGGCAGATAAAGGGTTCCCCACCCTTGCCCTATCCGAATGTTATAATTTTCAAATATAATTTTAAAAAATTCCAAATAGACCTAAATCTTTTGTGACAACTCATTTATATGTATACTTTTTTTGTTATTTATGAATGTTATAGAATCAAGCAAGTTTTATGAAAGAAAAAATATATGATTTGGAAAATGTACTTGTGTGCACAGCCATCATATAGCATACCATATGCTGTATTATAATTATGTATGGTCATAAAAACTAAGTAAAGAAACATTTTTCATTTTTTAAAAATAGTTTTTATTAATTTCAGAGAGAGAGGGATAGAGAGATAGAAATATCAATGAGAAAGAATCATTGATTGGCTGCCTGTTGCACACCGCACAGTGGGGATCAAACTTGCAATCAGGCATGTGCCCTGACCTGACTAGGAATCAAACCCTGACCTCCTGGTTCATAGGTTGATACTCAACCACTGAGCCATGCAGTCTGGGCAGATTTTTCATTTTTGAACAATAAAACTGTTACTTAGAAAAGAATAGTGGAGGATGTTTTCTGTACTGTCAATTAAAATATCTTTTTAAAGAAAAGTATACTAATTATGATTCAGTTTTTAAGTGTTGTTTGGTTATAGCAATAAACTTTCAAAAATAAATATTTAAGGTTTTTATTCTCTCAAAAGACCATGAATTCTACAAGAGCACTTTATGTTGCTGAAAACACTTTTAAATGAAGTGTAACAGAAGTAATTGTGTTTCTCTGAATAAACTTCATGGCAAATGATTCATCAATCAATACAATATGTAACTTGTGCACCATTTATCTCTTTGTAGGATCTACAATAAACTCAAATGCATAATTACATTATTCAAGCCTTGCAAAAAGATAGAATAACTAAAGCTGTTGCCTTATAGAAAGACAACGGAAACTGAAAAAAGAATAGCTCAATAAGACAATGTGCTAATCTTGAGTTGGAGCTTGAAAAAGAAGAGATGATCCCAGGGGGGAAATGTTCCTTCAGAAAGGACTGTTAGCTTTATACACAGAAAATGTATTCACATCTCTCTATGCTTGCAATTCTTCTGTTGATTTGCAGTTGACTTCTTCCAAAGATATTATACTGGAGCCATGGTTACCCTCTCTGTGCTTGGGAGGCAGGAGAATAGCCAAAAAATGCATCTTACCTTGGAAATGAGTCATAAAGCCTTGCTGAAGGAAATAGTTTCTATGCTAATACTTGAAGGAAGAGTTTAAGAATTATTTAGGTGAAATGATGAGTATAAAGAATCAGAAAAAAAAAAAGCAAGAAATGTGGGTAATGAAGGACTTTACTGTACACTTAGTCATCAAACCAGAAAATCGGATCTTTATCTCCAAGTACTCAAGCATTCCTAAGTCTCAAATGCAGGCTCATCCTGTGTTTGCTTTTAATGCTGGAACATAAGACCTGAGCTTTAAATCACTTCTATATCAAGCATACTGCCTGAAACAGAGTGGGGGACCAATAAATATTTATTAAGCAATTGTAGAAATAAGCAAATGAATGCCAAGAGCTGCTCAACTGCTGCATATATTCACATCATTTCCTGTGTTGTCTAAAGTAATCAATCCTTAATTATATTTACTGTCTCCAGTCTCATTTCTCTCTCCTAAATTATAAATGAAAGCATGTTATTGTTCTTTTTATAATATTTCAATGATTAAGATTCAATTACTCTGAAATATGCTAGGACAATGTAACATTGACTAACTGTTTTGAAAAGCAATTTGGCATCAAAGAGTGAAGGCTTTGTTTCCAGTAATTCCATGACTTGAAATCTATCCTAGGAACGCAATAAAAATAGATTTTTGCTCAGAAATTGTTATGGCAACCTAAATATGTGTATATTATTCTCTAATTACTTGATGGGATTTCAGTGTATTCATTAAAATAATATTATATGAAGACTATACATAGTAAATTAGGAATTTTATGACACTTAAGAAAGAAATACTTAAAACATTAGATAATTTTCATAACATCTGGACAAAAAATATATGTATACATATAATAAATCAAACAGCTTATAGAAAAAAATGTAGCACATTACCAAACTATTGAAGTACTAACTTTTGAGGAGAGAAATCTGGGAAAATTGTGGGTATTTTATTCTTTACCATGTATACTCAGAACTGTTTGCGTAAGTTAAATAATATAAATTACTTCTATAGTTAAAATATACTCTTGCCCTGGCTAGTTTTGCTCAGTGGATAGGTATAGACCAGGATACTGAAGGATCGTAGGTTCAATTCCTGATAAAAAGCACTTACCTGGTTGCAGGCTGGGTCCCCAGCTCCAATTCAGCCAGGGGGGAAAGGAAAACAAACCAATAAATGTGCCTCATCTATGTTTCTCTCTCTTAGTCTCTCCCCCTCCCTTCTATTTTCTTTAAAAACCAATGGGAAAATATTTTCAATGAAGATTAACAAAAGAAATACACTGGTACCTTGAGATACAAGTTTAATTCGTTCAGTAGCCTTGAGGCGTGGGAAACTATGAGATGCTCGAGTTGCGGTAAACTGGTGGGCCATGTGCAGCTGGCCCATCCACACGATTACTCCTCTCTCAACTGTTGCTCGTATTTCAAAGCGAAAATCGCTTGCTTGATGGATCATATCTCAAAAATCTCGTATGTTAGGTCACTCGTTTCTTGAGGTACCATTGTTCATAAAAAATATATAGACTATTTACATGAGTTATTTATATACTAGTGACCCAGTGTACGAAATTTACAAGGGAATTAGAGGAATTAATTTAATATTGCTATTTGCCCTTTCTTTATAATAGGAGTGTCAGAGCTGAAAGAAAATCAGTAAAATGTATATGAAAACCTTCCTCCTATCAGAGTCTGGGCTCACCATGGGACCCAGAGTCAAGTCCTGCCCACCCACTTGTACCTCAAAATCGCATGAAACCCAAACCCAGCTGGCACACCCCCCATTGGGCTAGATCCAGACCTCCTGGCCAGCCCCACCCTTATCAAGCTTTGGTGGACAAGGATGTATCCTTAGGTTCCCTGGCCTGGTGCCAAGACAGGGGGTATGGCCTGAGGTACCCCGGCCTGGACTGGGGTGGGGGCATGCCTTGAGGTCCTCTGTCAAGTCCTGCCATGTGGGGGGCATGGTCTGAGATCCCCTGTCAAGCTCTGCTGGTTGGGGGCTGTAGCCTCAGGTCCCCCGGCCCAGCAACAGGAGGGGAGTGTAGCTTCAAGTCCCCTGTCAAGCACCACCAACAGGGGGACAGAGCCTCAAGTCCGGCATCAGGCCCTGCTGGGCAGGGGTGTGGTTGAGTTCCCCCAACCCAGCACTGGGGTCACCTTGAGGTCCCCCGTCAAGCCCCATTGGTTGGGGGGCACCACCTAAGATCCTCTGTCAAGCCCTGCCAGGCTGAGGATATGGTCTGAGGTCCCTCCCACCTGGTGCCCAGGTAGGGGGTGTGGCATGAAGTCCCCTGTCAAGCCCCATGGGGTGAGGTAGGACGTAGCCTCAGGTTCTTGCTGATTGCTCCTTAAGGTTCCTTATGAGAACTTGGCCTCAGCTGTGAGTGCAGCCATCTTTGTGATAGAGTGATGGTCAATTAGCATGTTCCATCTTTATGAGATAGGATTCTGAATTCAAGTATTTTGTTGAATATATCTGTTGTGAATATTGTCACCAAGTATTTAGCTTCTCTATACATTTTAATATCATTTGACAGAAGTTTTTATTATTATTATGAAGTCCATTTTATCACTGTTTTTATTTGTAGAATCTTTCTAGTAAGTCTTTGCTTACTCCAGGTTGTAAAATTATGCTTTCTATTGAAGTTTAAAATGTATGCTGTGAAGTAGTGAAGGCCAAAATTCATTTTCCTCTCAATGTATATATCCTTATTGATATGTTATTTCAGCACCAATTACTTAGAATATCATCTTTTTTATATGCATTGCTTTGGCATAGTTTTGTCAATCAATTGACCTGAAAGTATGAATCTCTTTCTGAATCCACTATTCAGTTTCGTCAACCTATCTGTCTGTATAATGCAAATACCAAACTGTTTTGATTATCCTAGTTTTACGGTAAGTCTTTAGTTCAGAGTAAAAATAATTTTTAAAAAATTATTTTACGGATTCTGTGTCCTTTATACAGTATATCATACTAAACATAGAGTATATCTCCCCATTTTAGTGAAGAGATTTTTCCCTAATTATTCCATATTCTGATAATGTTTTAAATATGTTATTTTTCATTGCATATTTAAATTGTTTGTTGCTGGTTTATAAAAGTAAAATAGATTTTTGTATACGTACCTTCTACCTGAATGAATATTAAATCACTAGTTACAGATTGTCAAACACTTAGGATAGTCTACATAAATAAATAATCCTGCAATCTCTAAATATGTAGTTTTAAGTCTTCCTTTCAAATCTTTTGCTTCTATTTATTTTACTTGCCTTATTGTAATGTACAAGCACTGCACTAAGCATTTCATATAAAGTCTTTGGCACTCAAACCAAATGTTAGAAATTGGTGGTATTTTTAACAATATTAGACACACCCATTGAAAAGGAAAGACTAAAATTACAGTCTCTTTTACAATAGGCCTCACAGGTAGAAAATGCTGAAAGTGAAAAACAGGGTTGTGAGTTTGATTCCCAGTCAGGTACATATAATAATCAACCAAGGAATGCTTAAATAAGTGAAACAACAAATTCTCTCTCTCTCTCTCTCTCTCTCTCTCTCTCTCTCTCTCTCTCTCAATTCAATAAGTACATTTTTTAAAACCCTGTGTTCTGACACTAAATTTAGTACTTTTAAAAATATCAATCTGTTTTCCAGTTTATTTTAAAATAAAATGTTTCTGATATCTAGGAGATGAAAATAACTTCGGGCTTCGAGTCAGAAACCTGAGTTCCACTTTTCAGTACTAGAGCCAATAACAACTTTGACCTCGGGGCGGGTCACAGATCAGTGGATTTCAAACAGTTTTAGTAGACAAACCCTTCGTTCACAAATTAAGAATTCAGTCATGTGTATCCTGAAAGTAGAGCCTAAGTCATTAAACTCCTATGAAAGTTCTCCTTGAGTGGTGGACACCTGATTTAGGAAAACCTCGTGCACACAAACAGCTGTGGCCCCTATACCCTCCTGGTTCTCTGCCTCCTCCAGGACTTGGTATTTTCTGATGGCCAGTCCCAGCAGGGATTTATTTGGTCTGATGCAATTTCTTTGGAACATGCGTCTTCTTTAATCCTGTCCCTCTGTTCTATAAATCGTACCTAATTTCTTTGAGAAGATACATCTCCACTTCTTTGTTCTTCCCTTCCTTTCCCCAGGCCATCCTGGCTTTCTCAACCTGCTCAGTTTGTTTCTCTCTGTTCAGTTTGTGACACTGATCCTGGCTACGAAGAGCAAGCCAGTGGGGGCAACTCCCCTGGAGCAAAGGAAAGCTGAGCATTTTGAAGTGACAGAGAGAAAGCTAGTGCTTTCTGCCTTCAAGGCCTTTTCAAATCCTCACAAACTTCAGAACTTTCAGGGAAGTATTTCCATCACCCCAATTAAACTTATTTCTCCGTAAGTTCTCGCACTTGTGGAGATTAAGTTATGTATTTAGTTGGGTGATTTTTTTTTCTATTTTGTACTATAGCAGTAATTGAAGAATATTTATTCTTAATCGGAAGTGTCCAACTGTACTGAGTGATAAGAAGCAGCCAAGAAACAAATCACTTTATGTAACAACTCTTTTTGAATGTATTCCAGACTCCTAATGACTGCCTGGAAAACAAACAAACAAACAAAAAAACAAACAAAAAAAACAACACCACCAAAATTCAGTAATATAATGAGCCTATCAGTTTTCCAGGAAATACTCAATGATTTAAACATCACATCTCTAGATTCTTCTATACTCCTGACCTTATTTCAGACAACTCACTTAAATTCCGCATATCTCAATTTCCTCATCTGTAAACCAATGTAATTGACTAGCATAGAAGATGTTTAGGTCCCTGTTAATGAAAGAAAATATCATACAGATGTCTTCCCTATTTACATTAAGACTAAATTGTTTTTAATTGTACACAAATTTTAGAAAAAATTGATAAAATGCATTAAGTCCCAAAAATATCTCATTGTTCTCAAAGCATGAACTCTGAGAGGACGAGTGTAAATTGCTACTTTCACCTTACTTACAAGATCATAGACATTACCTGGTAATGAATAATATTAGGAGACAATTTTTCAGAAATCGTAATCTAATTTTGATACATTACAAGCTGCTAGAAAATGAATTTAACTTGTCATTATTTTAATTAATAATAGCCCAGAAGTTAAATGATTCTTCATGGAACTGTGGAAAAGTAACTTTCCATGCTGTGAATCACACAGTTACTATGTAAATAGTAACAATGGCTCTGCATACCAGTTGACAGCCTGTTTTCTATTCACTACTGTAAAAAGGTACAGGTCATTGTGCTTTCCAAGTTAATGTCATGTGTTATTCCTAACCTCTTCCCTTATGCCTGATCATTTTTATCAATGGGAGAAATAAGGCTACCACAGCCTCCAGGAGATAACAGCTTCCATGCTGCTTTATGCATGTTATCATTGGTATATTAGTCATCTCACCTAACAAAGGAAAAAATAGATTTTATGACTGTCCTTACTTCTTTGATTCCCCTTGTTTCCACAGAAGTTGTAACTCAACATAATCATCTGTTTACCCCATTACATTATTAAGAGTTTTAAATTAGATAAAACATTTAGGCCCTGGTGAATGGTCACTGAACATTAGCTTTTTGATTTTTATTGTATTAAGACTGGGAAGGTGGGGGAAGAGAGATACAAAGATCCACGGCTAAAGCACAGGGTAGGTGCAGCAAAGAATGATAACCCAGGGTTTGGACTTGCTCTGCCGCTAAGACTGGTCTCTCAAGACATTTAGTCAAGAAAATGAACAAAGGGAAATCAGTTCAAATGCACTTACAATGAGCCATACTGGAGTAGCCCTGGTACAATTTGGTGTAAGATAAAAGAGACAGACAACACCCATTTTAGTCAAACCCTTGTACCTAGAGGTAAGAAGCCACTTGTTCAGTTGAATTGTTGGAGGTTTCACTATCCTAGGTCCATGACACTGAATCTATAGTATCTGCTGAAATCCTAGACTCTTTATAAGATGGTAAGTTTTAGCCAAAACTGGTTTGGCTCAGTGGCTAGAGCAACGGCCTGTGAACTGAAGGGTCCAGGTTTGATTCTGGTCAAGGGCATGCACCTTGGTTGCAGGGACATCCCCAGTGGGGTGAGTGGGTGCAGAAGACAGATGATCGATGTTTCTCTCTCATCAATGTTTCTTGCTCTCTATCCCTCTCCCTTCCTCTCTGTAAAAAATCAATAAAATATATTAAAAAAATAAAATAAAAATAAAAGGGTAAGTTTTAGCAACCAAAGCTTAACTTAGCAAAGACTAGGGAAATGTGGAGATCTGATTCCTCATTTATAAAAGACCTCTTTAACATTCATTAAACAAGTATGTCTGAATCTCTGCCATGAGGTAGGCAACGTACTAGGTGATTCTTGCTTAGGTGCCATCTTCTAAAACCCAGTGGTTTTCTCTTTGGTGGTCTTCTTATCCCTAAGCCTGTCTTTCCAAGAAAACATTATGAGCATTTTGGGGGTAAGGTTCCCTCAAAACAGAGCCTGGTTAGTGATTTATTGATGGGTTGTCCTCAGGAAGAACTGGCAAGAGAAAAAGGAAAGGGAAGGGAAGGAATATAGCAAAAAATGTGATTTCAAGAGAAGTCTAACCTCACACTGATGCCAGACTCAGCTCTGGAGCATGAGTTTATCCTGCTCAGAGGCAAAAAGGCTGGAACAGTATATCCCAGCACCAGTCAGTCCTATTGGCTTTCTGTCTTGAGAGAAAGGTGGCTCACTTCAGCTAAGGGATATTCTCCAAGAAAGGTGAACGGTTAGCAGCTAAAAACACACACACAGCTGAGACCTGGGTGTGCCTGCTCAATAGAGAGAATCTGGGTGGAGCACCATCCTTACCTGCTGTGCTAATAGATGAAAAATCAAAAGAAGAAACATAAGATATGATATAAAACAGAACAAATATATTTATAGAAGCTTTCTCTTAAGATTTTCTGAACTTATTTTTGTGTAAGATTTGACCAAGAGGTCCAGAAAGATGAGAATAACAACAACAAAAAAATGTTAAAGACAAGAAAAACAATCAGTATTGATTGAATGCTGAATATGTGCCAAAAATATGTGTTACATTCTTTACATATATTAACTAACTTAATATTTTGACTGCCTTATAAAATCTTCCTACTTTCACAGATGAGAACTGGAGGTCAGCAAGGTTAAATAAGTCACCATGATCACCGTTATATCATAACTAGGTTTCATCTCTGTTGTACTCTAAGAGCTTGATAACTGTCTTTTGCTACTTGTACTTTAATTTCTTCATCCACAACAGGTGATACACAAGTATTAGACTATATCTTTAGGATAACATATCTAGATGAAAGACAGTGGTGATATGAGGATATTTTGAATAACTTTTTAAAAGATAGTTTCTAGGATCATACTTAGAACATATTCTGTAAAAGTAGGGGCCCAAGAAAATAGTTTGAAGATGATAGAAAATTTTAATGTTCAATATTGGTAGCAAATTGATGAACTAAATTAAACAGTAGCTTTTAATTCATCAATAGCATTGTCTTTAGAACAAATGGAGCATACCCACAATAGTCAATAAACTGTTATACAAATAAAAAGAAAGAAAGAAAAGAAAAGACCTACAATGCCTGTATTTGGGCAAAGTATTTCATATTGCAACCTAGCAATTGTCCCAGAGTCTAATATTTTCAAAAAATGGAAGTGGAGTGTTTTTGAGGTCATGTTCACAACATGAAAACTGCTCTCTTCAACTACAAAAGTCAAGAAATATAGAAGAGGCACAGTGGAAGAAATTGAAGTGATCAAGAGAAATACAGAGGAAAACAAATTAAGTAGAGAGAAGGCAGCAGCAGTTATTTTCTCAGAGTGTATTAGACAAAGGAAAATTTCAAATTCTTTTCAGTAGCAGAAGTGTGCAAGCCATAGAAATGGTGCTGCTTAAACCCTAGTTAAGTCTGATGCAGCTGGAGATAAAAGAAGTTGTTAGCAGTAATACTAAAAGCCTGGATAAAATGTAAGCACCACAAAGTTCAAAAAATGGCGGCGGAATAGATGGGTGTGTCCCAAGCCTTGTCCCTGAGCAGATAGAACAGTTGAGGGTCGCACAGGGAGTGTTTGTTGTTGAGATAAGGGATAATTATCTTCCAGGAGAAGGTGGGGGACTGCTGGACAGGACTCCCCTGACCAGGCAGCCCCACTGCCATGGGGGTTTTTCTCCTGGAACCACCTGCTCAGATGCAGAGACTATGCCATCTTGAAGGAGAAAGTGGATGTTTATGGAAGCCTGAAAATCTACAGCTGCGCCACCCACTGAACAGCTACAAGCTCCAGAACACTTGTCCCCCCAGTCGGCGCAAACACTCGGATTCAGAGGAGCTCTACCCTCCACACAGAAAGGTCAGATTCTGCCTGGGATTAAGGAGAGGTCTCAGGTCCCGCAGAACAGAAAGGCACACACTGTGGGAGCTGGAGGACTGGGGAAAATATGCACATAGAGAAATCCGTGGCTGTTGGGGCTAGCATGATAAGTGAATGTGGAAGGGGGTTCTCAGTGCTGCTGACAGAGAGGATCTCTAGAAAGCAACCCACTTTGATCTGACATAGAAGGACAGCCTGAGAGTTATTAAAATGTACTGGTTGCCTGGACAGGAGCTGGGAAGGGGGACTGCACAGACTTGGGCTCTTTCCTCTTTAGATCCTTGCTCCTGATTGCTAAACCCAATACATAGGATCACACAGTTGGGGACACTCTAGAAGATGGTAAAGAAAAGTTGCTTTTCTGGAACCTAGGGATTGGAGTTAAGAGTGACCTTCAGAGAAAGCTCTGGGGAGCCCACTCCCACAAACTGGCATTGAGTGCCACAGGAAAAGAAGGATCTAAGCACAGGCTAGAGAGGACCTATAGTCTCAGAGGTCAATCCCAAAACACTGCCACTCAGAGACTGACTCACAAATTGACTCTTGTGTAATCACAAAAGAATAAAGAGATTAAGACACACCGCCCACTTAAAAACCAGGACTGGCTTACAACACTGAGCCCCAGCGGATCACAGGGAACTGCAATGCTATCCCAATGGGGAAACAGGTGTCCCAAAAAGAACACTAGATGAAGCGAATGACATTCACTATTGCACATTCTATTTTTTATTTTCCTAATTTTTATTTTTTCATCTTTTAATTAAGAAACTATTTTCTTTTTTCCTCAATTGATTTTACCTTTTTAATTATTACATTCTTATTTTCAATTAGTATTATTACTACTACTATTTTGATTTTTTGAAAAAAAAATTGTCATCTTATTTTCTCTTTATTTTACTTTGGGATTAGAGTTCTACATTCTATTTTCATCTTTCCTTTAGCATCATTTTACTCTATCTCAACTCTTATTGCCATCACTCTCATCCCTACTTTTCCCATTTTGTTGTCCTGTTTGTCTTACCCTTTTCCTACTTTAGATTTTCCCTATTCTTTCTTTTTACTCCATTAAAATTTCACCCCGCTTATATATCTAATTTCCAATCCCCTCCTCCAAGTCCATACACACCACTATCTTCTGTCTTCACTATTCAAAAAATTGTTTTTCTTTCTGTCCTTTAGTTGATGTTTGCTTGTACATTAATTATATCAATTTTTTATACTTTTTGTAGGATTGTTTTGCTTATTCTTCTTGTTTTATTTTGCTTTTTGTTTGTTTCTTTGTGTTTTTTTTTTTAATATATTTTATTGATTTTTCACAGAGAGGAAGGCAGAGGGATAGAAAGCTAGAAACATCGATGAGAGAGAGATATGGACCGGCTGCCTTCTGCACATCCCCTACTGGGGATGTGCCCGTAACCAATGTACATGCCCTTGACCGGAATCGAACCTGGGACCCTTCAGTCTGCAGGCTGATGCTCTATCCACTGAGCCAAACCGGCAAACCGGTTTCGGCTGTTTCTTTTTTTTTTTTTTTATCTCTGTTTCCCCTCACCTCTCTTGGTATTACTTGTTGTGTGTAGTTTGCATTAATATCCAGGTATTTGTTGCTGGAATTTATTGAGATTAGTGGCTATCCTATTGGAGTTTTCTCCTCATATATATATAATTTGTTCCCCTTTTCATTTTAATTCTTTCTTTTTTCTCTCTCTTTTTTTCTTTTTTTCCTTTTTTCTCCATTCTCCCAACTTCATTTTGGCACTCCTTTCTTTTATTTCTTCTTCTTTTCTCTCTTCTTCTTTTGACTCCTATCCCTAATTTGTCTCTCTCTGGTGATGACCTTTATTTTTGGCTATTAATATCATGAATACATTTCTGTTTAGTGCTTGTGCGTTGTACCTGGTTCTATTGTATTTTGTGTCTTTAAATCAATGAGGAGAGAGAGAACTACAGAATCAAGCACTCAGAGAAGAGAGACCATGGGGAGACAAAGAAACAGCCTACATATGAAAGAAAAGCAGACATCACAAGAAAAGGAAGTAAACAAAATGGTATCAAGCAACTTGCCAGAGAAGGAATTCAGAGCAATGGTCATAAGGTAGCTGAAAAGAATAGAAGACAAATTCGACAATATGAGTAAGAACCAAGAGGAAATGAAGAAGAACCGTGATGAAATGAAGAAGAATCAAGAAGTAATGAAAAATGACATTGCTGTTGTAAAGAATTCAATAGAAAGAATCAAAAGTAGACTAGAAGAAGCAGAGGATCACATCAGTGGGCTAGAAGACAAGATAGGAAAAATACTCAAGTAGAGCAGTTACTAAGAAAAAAATTAAAAAAGCAGGAGGGGAGCCTAAGGGAACTCTGGGATAATATAAAACAAAACAACATCTGCATAATAGGGGACAAGAAGGAGAGGAAACTGAGCAAGGAAGAGAAAACCTATTTAAAGAAAAAATGGCAGAAAACTTTCCTCATATAGGGAAGAAAAAATCCACACAAATCCAAGAAGCTCAGATTCCCAAGCAAAATGAAACCCAAAAGACCACTGCCAAGGCACCTGATAATTCAATTGGCAAACAGCTAACAACAAAGTTAGAATCCTAAAAGCAGCCAGAGAGAGATAGAAAGTTACCTACAAAGAAACCCCCATCACGCTAGCAACTGATTTCTCAACAGAAACTCATCAGGCCAGAAGGGAATGGAATGAAATATACAAAGTCATGCAAGAAAGTATCTGAATCCAAGAATACCATATCCAGCAAGGCTTTCAATAAAAATTTAAGGTGAAATCAGGAGCTTCAAAGACAAAAAAAGACTAAGGGAATTTATTATCACCAAACCAGCAATGCAACAAATGCTATAGGATCTGATGTAAAAAAAAAAAAAAAAAAAAAAAAAAAAAAAAAAAAAAAAAAAAAAAAAAAAAAAAAAAAAAAAAAAAAAAAAAAAAAAAAAAAAAAAAAAAAAAAAAAAAAAAAAAAAAAAAAAAAAAAAAAAAAAAAAAAAAAAAAAAAAAAAAAAAAAAAAAAAAAAAAAAAAAAGAAATAGGAAGCAAAGAAGGAACACAGGGGTAAAGAATAAAAATGGCAAAAAATAAGTACCTATGGTAATAACTTTAAATGTAAGTAGATTAAATGCTACAATCAAAGGAATTAGGGTAATGGATTGGATAAGAAAACATGACCCATGTATCTGCTGTGTAGAAGAAAACCACCTCAGCATAAAAGATGCACACAGACTGAGGGTGAAGGGATGGAAGATGGTTTTTCAGACAAATGGAAATGAAAAAAAAGCTGGGATAGCAATACTTATATCTGACAAATTAGATCAAAGTGAAGGACATAACAAGAGATAAGGAAGGCCACTTCATAATACTAAAGGGAACAACCCAACAACAAGAAATAACACTGGTAAACATATACGCACCCAATATAGGAACACCTAAATACATAAAAAACTCCGGGACGATATCAAGAGAGAGATTGATAGCAATACAATCATAGTAGAAGACTTTAATACTTCACTATCACCACTGGACAAATCCTCTAAACAAAAAGTCAGAAAAGAAACATCAATCCTAAATGAATCACTAGACTAAATGAAATTAATTGATATCTTTAGAACATTTCATCTCAAAGCCACAGAATATACATTCTTCCTAAGTGCACATGGATCATTTTTAAAGATAGACCATATATTGGGTCATATGAAAAGTCTATTCAAATTCAAGAGGATAGAAATCAGGTCACCGTGGCATAAAACTGGAAATCAACCAAAATAAAAACAATCCAAAGAAATCAAATACATGGAGACTAAACAGCATGATATTAAACAATAACTAGGTAACCTGAGAGATCAAGGAAAAATAAAAAAACAAAACAATCCAAAATCTATGAGACAGAGTTAAAGCAGTCTTGAGAGGGATATTCATAGCTCTACATGCCCATTGCAAAACAAAACAATACAAAAAAAAAACAACAAAAAAAAAACACAAGAGACAATGGAAATAAATTACCTAACCCTACAACTCAAAGAGCTAGAAAGAGAGCAACAATAAAAGCCCAGGGTAAGCAGAAGGAAGGAAGTAGTAAAGACCTGAGCAGAGATAAACAACATAGAGACTAAAGAAACAATACAAAAGATCAACAAAACCAAGAGCTGGTTCTTTGAATGGATAAACAAGATTGAAGAACCTCTAGCCAGGCTTACCAAGAAGCAAAGAGAGAGGATTCAAATAAACAAAATTAGAAATGAAATGGGATAAATAACAACAGACCCCACCCAAATAAAAAACATTGTTAAAAAATACTATGAAAAACTCTATTCCAACAAACTGGACAACCTGAAGGAAATGGACATATTCCTAGAAAAATATAACTTTCCAAAACTCAATCAGGAAGAATCTAAACATCTCAATAGGCCAATAACTATGGAAGAAATTGAAGCAGTCATCAAAAAGCTTCCAGATAACAAAAGTCCAGGACCAGACGGCTACACAGGAGAGTTTTACCAAACATTTAAGGAAGAATTAAAACCTATCCTCCTCAGACTATTCCAAAAAAATTCAAGAAAAAGGAATACTTCCAAGTACTTTCTATGAAGCCAACATCACCCTTAATACCAAATCTAGATAAAAACAACACAATGAAAGAGAATTACAAGCCTATATTCCTCATGAATATAGATGCCACAATCCTCAACATAATCCTAGCAAATCAGATCCAGCTGTATGTCAGAAATATACACCATGACCAAGTAGGATTTATCCCAGGAATGCAAGGATGGTATAATATTTGGAAATCAATAAAGGTGGTACATCACATAAACAAATTGAGAGTTAAAAGTCACATAGTCATATCAGTTGATGCAGAAAAAGCATTTGACAAAATATAACACCCTTTCTTAATAAAAACTCTCAGCAAGGTGGGAAAAGAAGGATCATACCTCAACATCATAAAAGCTATATATGATAAACCCACAGCTAATATCATACTCCATGGGCAAAAACCAAAACCATTTCCCCTAAAAATAGGAACAAGGCAGGCATGCTCACTCTCACCATTCCTGTTAGACATAGTACTGGAAGTATTAGCCATTGCAATTAAACAAGAAGAAGAAATGCAAGGCATCCAAATTGGAAAAGAAGAAGTAAAACTGTCCTTATTTGCAGATTACATGATACTGTACATAAAAAACCCAAAAGACTCCATAAAAAACTAATATACTTAATAAATGAATTTGGCAATATAGCAGGATAAAAAATTAATGTCAAAAAATTTATGGCATATCTATACACTAATAATAAACTTATAGAAGGAGAGACTTAAAAAGCAATCCCATTTACCATCACACCAAAAAAATTTACATACCTTAATTAAGGAGGTAAAAGACCTATATGTGAAAAACTGCAGGACACTGAAAAAAAAGTTAGAGGAAGATGTTTACATGTGGAAAAGCCTACCATACTCATGGATTGGGAGAATAAACATCATTAAATATTCATACTACCCAAAGCAATCTATAGATTCAATGCATTTCCCATTAAAATACCAATAACATATTTTACATACCTAGAAAGAACTCTCCACAGATTCACCTGGAATTTAAAAAGACCCCAAATAGCCACAAATATTCTGAGAAAGAAGAATAAAGTAGGTGGGATCTCAATACCAGATTCCAAGCTGTATTACAAAGCCACTGTTCTCAAAACAGCTGGTACTGTCACAAGGACAGAAATAGAGACCAATGGAATAGAATAAAGAATCAAGATATCAACACAAAGTACTATGCTCAATTAATATTGGACAAAGTAGGCATGAACATACAATGGAGTCAAGACAGTCTCTTCAATAAATAGTGTTGGGAAAATTGGACAGATACATGCAAAAAAAAAGTGAAACTAGACCACCAACTTACACCGTACACAAAAAATAAACTCAGAATGGACACAGGATTTAAACATAAGATGGGAAACCATACAAATACTAGAGGAATCCACAGGCAACAAAAATCTCAGACATATGCCAAAGGAACTTCTTCACTGATACTGCTCCTAGGGCAATGGACACTAAAGAGAAAATAAACAAATGGGACTACATACAAATAAAAAGCTTTTGCACAGCAAAAGAAACCATCAGCAAAACAACAAGAAAGCCCACTGCATGGGAGAACATATTTGCAAATGTTAGCACTGATAAAGATTTAATCTCCAACATCTACAGGCAACTTATACAACTGAATAAAAGGAAGATAAATGATCCAATAATAAAATGGGCAATGGACCTAAATTGAATCTTTTCAAAAGAAGACAGAAGGAAAGCAGAGACACATGAAAACGTGTTCAAAGTCACTAAATATCCCATAGATGCAAATAAAAATGACAATGCAATACCATCTCACACCTGACAGAATGGCAATAATCAACAAA
Organism: Lasiurus borealis; assembly: GCA_004026805.1. Taxonomy (NCBI): domain Eukaryota; kingdom Metazoa; phylum Chordata; class Mammalia; order Chiroptera; family Vespertilionidae; genus Lasiurus; species Lasiurus borealis. The sequence goes on along the minus strand of PVJN01006012.1, from coordinate 15,328 downwards.
TCAACAACAGACAAGTGTTGGTGAGGATACAAAGAAAAAAGAACCCTCGTGCACTGCTGGTGGGAGAGCAGACTGGTGCAGCCATTGTGGAGAATAGTATGGAGTTTCCTCAAAAAAACTAAAAATGGCCTAACCAGTTTGGCTCAGTGCATAGAACATCAACCTGCAGACTGAAAGTTCCCAGGTTTGATTTCGGTCAAGGGCATGTACTTTGGTTATGGGCATATTCCCAGTGGGAGGTGTGCGAGAGGCAGCTCATTGATGTTTCTCTCTCATCGATGTTTCTAACTCTCTATCTCTCTCCCTTCCTCTCTGTAAAAAATCAATAAAATATTTAAAAATTCTAAAAATGGAACTCCCATTTGACCCAGTGATCCCACTTTTAAGAATATATCCCAAGAAACTAGAAACACCAATCAGAAAGGATATATGTACTCCTCTGTTCATAGAAGCACAATTTACAATAGCTAAGATTTGGAAACAGCCTAGGTGCCCATCAGCAGATGAGTGGATCAGAAAACCATGGTACATCTACACAATGGAATACTATGCTGCCATAAAAAGAATGAATTCTTGCCAAAACTGGTTTGGCTCAGTGGATAGAGCATTGACATAGGGACTGTAAGGTCCCAGGTTTGATTCCGGTCAAGGGCATGTACACTGGTTGCTGGCATATCCCCCAATAGGGGGCGTGTAGGAGGCGGCTGATCGATGTCTCTCTCTCATCGATGTTTCTGGCTTTCTATCTCTTTCCCCTCCTCTCTGTGAAAAATCAGTAAAATATATTTAAAAAAAGAAGGAATTCTTACCATTTGCAGCAACCTGGATGGAATTGGAGAGCATTATGCTAAGTGAAATAACGCAGTTAATGAAAGAAAAATACCACATGATCTCACTCACTTATGGATAATAAAGAACATTATAAACTGATGAACAAAAAATAGCTATAGAGGCAGTAAAGCATCAAATAGACTGTCAAATTACAGTGGGAAGTTTAGGGGGAGGTGAGGTAGATAAAAGATTAACGAAAGGACTTGTATGCATGCATATAAACATAACCAATGGACACAAAACACTGGAGGGTGAGGGGGTTGCATTGGAGTGGGGGGAGCAATGAAAAAAATATGTACACATGTAATACATGAATAAAAAATACATAAAAGTACAAAAAGAAAAAAGAAAATGTAAGCACCACAATTTTAAAGGTAAAAATCAGGGACGTAATAGCTTGAATATGAAAGTAGGATAATGAAAACATTGAGGGGCATTAGCCTATCCTTGTTGAGGTCTTAACTAGGATTTGAAATTAAAACAGGAGGAAGAGTGTTTGTTAGTTTTACCTTGGCATAGATATGCTAATATTAACTGGTTTAGTAACTTTTATCTTTAAAGACTGAGTTCAACAATTAAAAACTTCTTATCAATTAAGGCTCAAATTAAAGAATCCCTTTAAATATTCTAAATATACATGTCAAGATGACAAAACCTCAAAGAGCAATTTCTAGTCATCATTTGAGTATCCACATTCAGCTGTAACAAAGCTTATGGCAGTGTACTGTTCACTTATACATTGTTCTGCATTTCTACCCAAGGCATTAATCCCCAGAAAGGACATTCCTTAAAAGTAAACCAATCTGTACATAACTTTAGTAATGTGAACAAGCATTCTCATTGCCCTGATTCAAGTTAACTTTAATCATATGATGTGTTTTTGGCTAATAAAATGTGAGTATAAAGTATTATATGACACTTCTGGATGGAAGTTTTAAGAGCTAAGATAGAAGTCCATGTTCTCTTTTGCTGTCTTGGCAACCTACAACATTTCACATGCTAATTGTTTCACCTGCCTTTTTCACACAATGAGGACAATAGAGGAGACCCTCCAGCCATTTTCTGATGGACAGGCAGTGTCAACAAGAAATTAACATTTTATTTGATTTAGTGCACAAGTTATAAGGATTAACTTGAAACTGCAGCATAACCTAGTCATCCCGACTATTAAAACTGTAAACTAGTCTCTCTTAGGCCTTTGCTTAAAATATATGTACTACAAAATAGCCCCTTCAAATCTTAGGTTAAATTTACCAGTAATAGCAAGAATTGACATACAGCTCATGCAGTAACAATCTTTCAAAAGAACCGAAGTTGCTCTACACGGTACAATTCCATAGCGATTAACACAGTGCAGGTCAGGGAACCCAAGGGTGTCTCATGAAAGAAACGCAGCTTTTAGTCCTTTGTGTCAATGAGAACTGGGCACCAGTCACAGAACACCCCTCAGGCTGCAATCAACAGCTAGTAGCAGCAGCAGAAGCTCTTATGTGATTATGGCTCAAAATAAAAATCACTCTTTTATTGAGAGCAATCTTTTGAAGTGACTTGTCTAAAAGATTATGGGGGAGGAAAAGAAAATTTTCAGAAAAATAGTTCATGTCATGAAATAATCCATGGAATAACTATATACAATATGATTATTTTCATATATATTTATTTTCATGTAAAATAAATTGTTTTAAAACCAAAAGACTCCAATCTCAAACAATGAGTTAATTCTAAAATTATAAATATATTTATAATGTTGGCTTGGTAGGGTAATGGCAGCATTGATTCTCTCTTTCTCTTTTCAAAGAATCTTTAGGCACCTGAATAATATAAAGTTATATATAATTACTAAAACCACAAAGAAAGGTAAGTTTAAGATAGCAGTTATGCTATGGTGGGGAAAGTATACTGACTGTACTATAGCATGTGGAATCTTGGAAATGTTATACTGTATTTCTTGACCACTACGGCAATTTTTGTAAATGTAAATTTATTTCAGGTACTTTCCTGTACATGTGCTCAGTTTCACAGTAAATTGTTTTTGAAATATTCACCCTTTATTGTCTCTAAGCAAAATTAAATAAGTTTGAACTTGGTATGTTTTGCTGAAAAATCTGAGACTGTTTCTCACAAGATGTCAAAACTACATAATGCCCTTGGCAAAGTTAATCCATTCTCTTGTTTGGTGCTTTTGTGTTAGTAAAATAATATTAATAATTAGTATTTTTTAAAAATTACCACATGGTGGTTGCTTATGTCCTAATATATTTGAGTTTTATAAAATACCCCTTTGGGTTTTTTAAATCACAATCCTCCTACCATAATCTTGTCAAAAATAGATGAGCTAGGCTGGACTGGGACAAATCTTAGAGATGAACTCCAAGGTAAGTTTCATCTGTATCATCTTCATCTCAATAAGTAGTTCATGTTCTTCATAATATCCCTAGAAAAGCATTTCTCAGAGATGTGCTGACAGGGTTCCCCAGAGTCTAAATACATGGTGTCTCAAATCAGCCACTATGTTTATTGGGTCTTGCTCTTTTTTCCTTGGCAAGCTTTGACTCATGTCAGTCAGATTCAGGTCCATTTTTCTGGAAACCCCATCTGGCATTAGACTCCTCTCTGCGGGCTGGCTCTTCCTCTGTCTCACGCTCTTTGCTACAGCCAGTCTGGCAGTATATCTTCCTCTGGACATAGGAGTCCTTCCAAGGAGGCCTTATCCAGGCTTATAAGGGGCACTTATCCAGGATAGAAAAAGGAACAAATCTTCCTTTCTTCTCAAGGGCTACTCTCTCTCCAAGTATCTAACAGGAAATGGCTTTTCTAGCTTTAAAACTGCATGTTCTCTCCACTCCAGTGCCACCAACCATCAATTCCACATTCTTGGGTATTCAAACAAGATCCAAGCTGCTGTGTGTAGATAAGCAAAGTTTAAACACAGCTACAGAGTACACCACTGAATGTGCAAAGTTCTTACAGAGAGGGTATCATAGAATGAAAAAACAGCTCTTGCTCACAGATCTAGAATTGAATCCTGACCCTGCCATGTACTAGCTGTTTTGCTCAGAGCACCTGCCTCATAGGGTATGTATAGATTGTGTCTAAAGAACTCAGTACAGGGCAATGCACATAGTAAGTGCACAATGACTGTGAGCTCTATGTGACTGTTCTTGCTGCATTGAGAACTCTGCATGTTATGCAAATTATGAGCAACAATTTCCATTTTTATAAAAAATACACACAGAACATCACAAATATGACCCAAAGCCATACAAAATTATAATCTCAAGGAGGCAAACTCTGTTAAAAGTATGAAGAAAATTATCGACCTCTTCATTGAGCCCAAATGAACCTCAGTGCCTGTCTTTCCCCTTTTTATCATCTTTATCTTAGAATCACTTAACTACCCAACAAGTTCCAGCTATGTGAAATTCTTTATTCCCATAACTGTGTGCTACAAGGAGGAAATGATCTTTTTTCACTGCTCAAGTTCTTAATCCAAACTTCCCCATTCTTTGTCAAAGTCCTTCAAACCAGTATCTCAGCTATGTTTTAGTTAGTTCCCAAACAAATTCCACAGTAGAGGGTCCTGTATGCCAATAGATTATTTTAGTAACCCTTCTAACTAACCTGCATGTTAACAGCAATAGATAAGAAGTACGATTAGATTAACATCCCCCAGTCCCCCCCATACCCCCCCAAAAAAACACACAAAAATAATACAAACAAACAAAAACCAACAACAAAAATTCATGAAAAGCTTAAACTATTAACAAACATTTAAATACTAGGACATTAAAGAACAAAAGGAGGAGAAAAATAGGAATGAACCAGGTTGCCAGAAAACAAAACAAAACAAAAATAAGTAAAGCAAATAACTATTCTTGCCACTGGAGAGGAAAAAAAATCAAATATAATTGCTTAGAATAATTGGCCATTATGCCCTCACTACTAGAAAACTTCAGTTCAATCATTCTGAGAGAAAAAAATATAAATAAGATAACTATTTTAAATAAAAAGACTTGTATTACCCTTTTCAAACCACTTTAGGGAATATGCAATTCATTAGAATAATAAAACCATCTGTAAATTAAACTAATTTCAATAAAAATAAGCAAAGAATTGAGAGCTTTGGTCTTTTCCTGTCAAAGGATTCCTGTCATCTCAGAAGTCAGAATTATAAGGGTTTCTTGACTAATCATTAGAAAACCCATGGGAGAAAGAAAATGGCTGCAGATGAGAAGGCAGACTGAAAGATAGTGTGTGAGTGAGAAAACAAAGGGAGAGTGTGTGGTCACAAGGGGAGTGTTTGTTGGTGAGTAAAGACACAGCTCTACTCCAGGAGACTGTGGAGGACTGCTCTACAGGGCTCCCCTGACCAGCTCAGATGCAGAGACCATGCCACCTTGAAGGGGAAAGTGGATGTTATGGGAAACTTGAAAAGCCCAGGAAATCTACAACTAAGGCAACCACCAAACAACTGTGAACCTGAGAACTCTAGTCCCCACAATTGGTGCATGCATGCAGATTCAGAGGAGCTCTACACTCCTTCACAGAGAGGTCACATTTTGCCTAGGGTAAGGTGAGGTCTGTGATCCCAGCAGGAGAGAGAAATGCACACAGCAGGAGCTGGAGGACCAGAAAGCCTGCACCTAGAAAAATACATGGCTGTTGGGACTAGCATGATCCATGAATGGGATTACATAAAAATAAAAAGCTTTTGCACAGCAAAACAAGAAAGCCCACTGTATGGGAGAACATATTTGCAAATGTTATCATTAATAAAGGTTTAATCTCCAACATCTACAGCTAATTTATACTACTTAATAAAAGGAAGATAAATGATCCAATAAAAAAATGGCCAACGGACCTAAATAGACTCTTTTCGAAAGAAGACATATTTACTTGTGACTACTGTTCTTCTCATAATTCAATATTAATTAAATATCTAATACCCTCTGAAAGTAAAAAAAAAAAGAAGTCCGAATTATTGAATCAGTAAGTTCTTAAATTCTTTTTATTTTTACTAAAATAAAAAAAGAACATATTAAAGAGGGAAGGCTGGGTGGGTGGTTAGGAGGAAAGAAATCAACTAAAGAACTTGTATGCATATATGCATAACTCATGTGCACAGACAATAGGATGGTGAGGGCTGGAGTCAGGGTGTGGGGGTGGGCTACAAGGTGGGGAGGGAATAAGTGAACATATGTAATATTTTCAATAATAAAAATTTTAAAAAATGAATGCATTATTCTTAGAAGCTAATTTGAGATCTACAAAGTATATTTATGACATTACAAAAAAATGATTAAAACCCAATGCCCAGAAGATAAGAACATAAGGACAATCAAGATACAAAAAAATATACAAGGAAATAATAATTATTTTCAATATTTTATGTTAAGCTCTATTTTCATACTTAAATATTTTTCTACACCAGATTTTATCAATTATAAAATTGATAAACTAGTATAACTAGTTTAATTAAATGCAAATATATATATTGGCATAGCTGGATTAAAACAACACAAAGACAGAAATTAAACATACATAAAGGTAACAAAACATAATTAGAGCTAAAACCACTCTTCTACCGGGATCACAATCTGAAGCCAGCCAGTGGCAGTGGCTCCTACCAGGTCATGAGAGCTAAGTATGCTTCCTAGCACTAGCTAAATCCAGGAGCTGAAATAAAGAAATTGCAATTTTTTGAAAGATCATGAAACCAAAACTCTATTTTAAACATTAACAGGTGGTCCATGAAATATAAGTACATAGCATAATGAACATACTAACTAAACTGTGACTCAATCATGGCTAGTGTGGGTCAGTGGGTTGAAGCATCCTCTCATACACAAAAGGTGGTGGATTTTATTCCCAGTCAAGGCACTTACTGGGGTTGCAGGTTTAATCCCTGGTTGGGGTATGTGAGGGAGGCAACTAATTGATGTTTTTCTCTCTCCCTCCCTCCTTCCCTTCTCTCTCTGAAATTTAAAAAAAAAGTTAAACTTGTGACTGAATCTCCAATATTTCCAATATCAGATAAAGACATTTTTTACAATGCTTTTAAGTGTTCTGGTTCTGAAATGAGGAAAGCCTGCTGGAGAGAATGGAAGGACCTTACACCACACACAAGGAGAAAGAGAGGCAGGATTAGAAAAAGGGAAAAAAAGCAATAGGACACAATAAAAATGTTCTAGTTCAAATGAAACTTGAACACTAAAATTCCAAAAAAAAAAAAAAACATGAAGATATTTAGTGTTAAGAAACCTTTTGTAAAAGTTGAACTTTTTTTTGAAGTTGAACTAAATATGTAGTCAAAAATGACAAGATGGGAATAGGTATGAAAGAGACTTTTCTCTGATAGTTAATGCTTAATAATTTTTATATTATGTTTCTGATCCTGACAAAAGTAGAGAATTACTATTCATCTTGTACTAAAAATTTATTTTTATATGTATAGGATTTAAAAATAAATACTCAGTAGCATATTACATCTTATCTGAAAAGAGGGAATATGCAAAAAGCTGTACCCACAATGGAGGCAGGGATTCCATAACACAAGATGGCTGTGCCCACAGTGGAGGTCGAGTTTTTGAAATGAGCCTTAATGAGCAATCAGCAGTAACCTGAGGCTGTGTGGCACTGAACCAGGGCAGGGGACCTGAGGCTCCGCCCCTGGCTTGGTGCGGCTTGATAGGTGACCTCAGGCTGCACCCTCCAACCCGGCGCCAGGCCAGGGGACCTCAGGCTGTACCCTCCACCCTGGCACCACGCTGGAGGACCTCAGTCCATGCCCCCACCCAGCGGGGTTTGATGGAGGTGTGGCTGGCCAGGTCTGGAACTAGCTCAATAGGGGTGGAGCCGGCCAGGTCTGGGTCTTGCACGATTTTCAGGCACAGGTGGGTGGGCAGGGACTTGACTCTGGCTCCTGTGGTGCCCCAGACTCTGACAGGAAGATGATTTTCATATATATTTCACTAATTTTATTTCATCTCTGATACTTCTATTATAGAGAAAGGGCAAACAGTAATATTAAAATATTTCCTCTAAATAATTCCTTTTTATTTTTTTATATTTTTTTATAAATAATTCCCTTTTAATGTGCATGAATTTCATGGACCAGGCCACTAGTAGTTTATAATAAGAAATATAGTAAATATAAGGAAATGAGAGAAAACACAATAGAGGTTAGAAAAAAAGGTAAACAAAAGTGAATTAGCAGAAAGTACAAATTAAGAATATGGCAAGAATTGTAAAGATATCAGAAACCTTAGAAAATATAATTATTCAATTTTTAGTTAAATAAACATTATTTGATTGGAAAAAGATCAAATTTGTTTTACAGGATGCTTGCAAGAGAGGTGTAAAACACAATCAAAGAGAAAGTTTCAAAATAAAGAAAATAAGGTGAACATAGTAAAATATCAACCAATTCATTAATTAATAATAAAAAGGAATTTTAGGGGTAAAATGGGACAGGTTTAGGAAATTTTGGAAATTAAAAGAACATGGAGGAAGCAAAGGATTGCAGAGCAGCAGAAGGTATATTTCCATAAAATAGGGAAATTGAAAACCTGCAACATGTACATTTCCATAGAATGAGGGAACTGGGAACAGCAAAAGGTCTATATTTACAAAATAAAAAGAAGGAAGCCCTTCGTCCAGAAGGAGAAGAAGCAAGCCCAGAGGGAATAAGAAAAAAATAAGGAAGGAGGGGGGAGAACCCCATCTCATGTTAGGTTTGATCTTTGAGCTCAGAAGTTACTATTACAACCAGTCTAAGGCAGTGGTTGGCAAACTCATTAGTCAAAAGAGCCAAATACCAACAGAACAACAATTGAAATTTCTTCTGAGAGCCAATTTTTTTAAACTTAAACTTCTTCTAATGCCACTTCTTCAAAATAGACTCTTCCAGGCCGTGATATTTCTTGGAAGAGCCACACTCAAGGGGCCAAAGAGCTGGATGTGGCTCCCAAACCACAGTTTGCTGACCACTGCTCTAAGGGAATAGTGACCAATCAGAAGGGATATCAAGGCATCAGGATCTGTGAAAGGAAAAATGAAAGGAAATGGACTCCCCTCCATCTTGTCCTATAAGGGCTGGGACCCCTGCCTAAACCCTCCTCCCTTTTCTGGGAGTGGCCACAGGTGTGCCAGCTATGACTTAACTTCCCCGACCCTCACCTAAAAGGATCAATGAAGCTCCAGGGACACAGCTAAGGTCCTAATTAGGCTTAACCACAGAAAGACCCCAATTCAAGTGACCAATCTCTGTAACCCTCATCACTTTCCCAAGCCCCCTAATTATCCTACCCCATAAACATCATTGTTCCCGCCCGGTTCGCTCTCTCACCTCGCTGCTGCGCCAGAAAAAGGCTGAGAGCCAAACCCGGGTTTGAATAAAGACTCTTTGCTTTTGCATTGAAAAGGCTCCTTAGTGGTGGATTATTGGGGACCCTGAACTCTGGGCACAACATCTGCAGCTTTTGTAAGCTACAGAGAAAAGGAATTCAGTGGGACCCTTCCCTGCCGCCCTACTTGGGAGTCCATTCTGTAGGACTCTTTCCCTCTCTCCATGTGGATATTTATTTATTCTTAAATAAATATCCACCTTTGCTATACCACTTTCTGTCCATGGAGTCTTTGATTCTGGTGAACAAAGAATCTGGGTCCCAGTCCAAAAATTCCATGTCAATAATAAATCAATAAAATCTGATATAGAAAATATTTTACTAAAAGTAGAGCTCAACATAAAATATCCTATCTAATAAAAGAGTAATATGCAAATTGACTGTACCTCTGCTACACCCACAAGCCACGACCACCAGCCATGCCCATCAGTTAGAGCAAGTATGCAAATTTACCCAACCAAGATGGCTACAACCACGGAGAGAGCAGGAGGGAGGCTTGGGTTGCCCCTGGCAATGGAGGAAGTCAAGCTCTCTGCACACCCTGAACAGCTGAGGCCTCCACTTAAGGCAACAAAGTTTCAATGGTTGTGCTTGGCTCTGCTTCAGGCTACAAAGTTTCAATTGTAGAAGATAAATAAATCCCAGATACCAGGGTCTCCACTTGGGTCACCGGGAGGTATGGCCAGCCTGTAAACCACTACAGGCCCTTTGCCCAGGCTATCCCACACCCCAAGGGAACACCCACCCTGATCCAAGACACCCTTCAGGACAAACCAGCAGGCCCAACCCATGTACCAGGCCTCTATCCTATCTAATAAAAAAGTAATATGTAGATTGGCCAACACTCCAACACACAAGATGAGTGCCCCTATGTGGTCAAAAGATCCTGCTCCCATGTGGACACAAGATGGCCACCACAAGATCTCCAGTAGGGGAGGACAGTTGCGAGGGACCAAGCCTGCAAGGGAAGGCAGTTGGGGTGATCAAGCCTGCAGGGGAGGGCAGTTAGGGATGACCAGGCCAGCAGAGGAGGGAAGTTGGGGGTGAATAGGCCTGCAGAGAAGGGCAGTTGCGGGGGATCCAGGCCTGCAGGGGAGGACAGTTAGGGGCAAACAGGCTTGTAGGGGAGCACTTAGGCATCAATCAGGCTAGCAGGAGAGTGGATAGGGGGTGATCAGTCTGGCAGGTAGAAGCAATTAGGGGCAATCAGGAAGGCAGGCATGTGAGCAGTTGGGATCCACCAGTCCTATCTGGATTGGGCCTACATGGGCAGTTGGACATCCCTCAAGGGGTCCCAGATTGGAGAGGGAGCAAGCTGGACTGAAGGACATTCCCCTCAACTCCTATGTACGAATTTCATGCACCAGGCCTCTAGTTGAAAATAATTAGGAGTAATATTACATAACAATAAAGAGCACTATTCTAAGAAGATAAAATAATAATAATAATATATCTTAAATGGTCTAAAAATACCTCCCTACAAATTACTAATAAGTTGCAAGGGGGAAAAAGTAGAACTACATAGTTAAGAAGGAAAGCTATAATAAAAGCATAGGTGGATATTGAATACCTCCAGATGTAGACAAGGCAACTCTTATAAGGTATTTGGGATGGAAATGTACCTGATGCTAGCTAGACACAAACAGGTTGTATTCTTCAGTAGAGTATATATCAATATCACAGGAGCAACAAAAGCATGAACCTTTACCAAATAAAACAGATGAAGGAGATATAACAACTAGGTGCAGGACCTCATGTGTTGGTCCCCAAATACAGAGGGCAGGAGAGACTAAAGGCACAGGTGGACCTTTCTGCAGTGGTAGGTGGCAGGTTTAACAATCAAGGAACTTGCACAGGAGGCTTACCTTGGCCAGCTATAAAACAAGCAGATCTCCACTCCTGCCTACCATCTTCTTAAAAGTTTACATGGAAGCCTTAACTGGTTTAACTAGGTTCAGCCAGGTATGCCCTCCAGGTGGTTTCAACTACACATTGTTAAGGACAGGGACCTAGCCAAGTAGGTCGGCCTCAGGCCAACCTGTGTGTGGGTTCTTCACTTCTTTTACTTGTTTTCCTCCAGTATGGAATGTAGGAGGAAGTCATAAAGCTGGACCCCTCTCCCCTGCCATAGTTAGCATCTCCTCACCCCTTCCCAAATCTTTAAGATATGTTCTGCCTATCATTCTCACAGTGGGGCCCATTCCAAGGAAACAGCCTTGAGAGAAAAATGTTGAGGCAGAATAGTAAGCATTTATGAAAATTCCTGGGCAAATGGGATGGGGAAACTGAGAGAAGATAAAGCCAATCTGAACAACTTGGAGCCAGCTAGTAAATTACAAGACCTTCCCTTCCCTAGCCAAGGATATTTGAGAGCAAGTAGTTTATACCTCTCCTCCCTAACCAGAGAATACATAGTTTAAAACACCCTGGCTGGGGAGATGAAGGACAGAGACACAAGTAATGTCATTTGTGCCTGCTAAACTCAAGGATGATTGAAGTGAAGGGAACAACAACAACAACAACAACAACAAAACTGGTTAAAGCCAGACTGACCCCAAGATAAAACTCAAACCCAAACTCCCCTATTAGCTCATTGTGATGCATCAGCATATTAAAAACACACCTGAAGTTGATAAAAGTTCTGCTGAAACCCTCCCCTAAGATTCTCACCAGCAAAGGAAACAAAGAATACCAGTGGGAGCCTGTTCTTGGGCATGAACTTTTTACTTCCTCCTAAACCTTAAGGGTCCCCATGAGACTCGCAACCAGGGGAGAAGGGCAACAGCAGCTTGTCCAGGGCTTACTCCCTGAACGTGTCTCCAAGACTGCCTTTTCTCTGAAATTCCAGTGAGCTAAAAGCCGCTTTGGCTGGCTTCCTTCCTGTAACATTTCTATTGGACCCTTCCTTTGTTTCACTGTCCCCAGCTTTAATGAATGTAATCTCATAAAAAAAAAAAGATATGTATGAGAGGAGACATATAAAATTTACTTACATAGTTATGGAGTCTGAGAAGTTCACCATCTGCCATCTGCAAGCTGGAAAACCAGGAATGCTGGTGATGTAATTCAGCCTGAGTCTGGAGGCCTGAGAATTGGGGTGGACAATGGGCTAAGTCCCAATCTGAGTCCAAAATGCCAAAGACTAGGAACAATGATGCCCAAGAGTGGCAGATGGAGGACTGAGCTTAAGCAAAGAGAAAGCTTTCCCCTGTCACCTGCCTTTTTATATAACTCCACCCCTTAATTAATTAGATGATGACCACCTGCATTGGCGGTGATGAACTTGAACACAGTCTACTGATTCAAATGTTAATCTTCTCCATAGGCACATTCACAAACACAAACACAAACAGAGTTTTATCAGCTAGCTGAGCATTCCTTAACACAATCAAGTTAACACACAAAATTAAGCATCACAACATTCAATCAAAAGATACTGGCTCTTTTTTTCTGTTCAGAAGATAAAATTATTCAGCTCATATGCGTTACTGACCTACCAAGTCAAATATCAATGATCCTTTTTTTTATTAATTAACCTATAAAGGGTAGTGAATAAGTGTATCGATTTGGCTCATTAAAGTCTTTTTTTTAAACCATATCATTCCAGGTAGAAAGTTTAACAACTGGAGTTCCAAACACTTCATAAATATATAGTGAAATTGTCAGAACATGGATGTCCTGGGTGAGTGGAAATTTATTGTTTATACCACATCAACATGCCAATGTTGCAAAGGATAACCTAATCTAGAGTACAGAGAAATCAATCCTGGGTAAAGTGACATATTTGGGGAGCCTGATTTGGTCCTTCTCAAGGCATACCAAAACTTTGTATAGCATGCTTATTATACCTGAGATATATGCAGAAGAGTGGTCATTACTATTATTAATTGCATATAACTTTGTGATGCAGAGATGTAATATGAGTTATCCAACTTTGTGTAAAATAAGAGAGTGCCTGGAAACCAGCTAACAATTAGTCACTGTATTTCTTTTTATATAATAAAATATATAAGAAAATTATAATATATAAGAAAATATATATATAAGAAAATTATTGCTTTCTATAGTGATCAGACCATGATTAGGAACATTTAGGTATGTGCACTGGATCTTTTTTCTTTTTGTCCTTCAAACATCCTTGAATATCTTCTAATGAGAAATAAACAGAATAAATCTCTTATTTATCTTAAAAAATGTCAATAAGAGAAATATAGCATTTGGTCTCTATTGTCAAAAACAAAACTACAGGCACAAGAAAGAGTTGCCCACACTAACCCTCATGTCACCAGACCCAGACTTAATTATAATTTTGACTCTTGCAGAAATGAAATCTTAAACCTCATTCAGGCAGAAATCTGCCTCATCAGCACCAATTAGGTAATCTGCCTGATAGACCCTGCCAGCCCCTATAAGGAAAGCAATCTTTCAGTAACCAAGTCTTTGGTATAACTCCCTTGTTTCTATATTCTACCTATAAAAGTCTTTTATTTTTCACAGTTCCTTGGAGCTCCTTTCTATCTGGTAGATTGGATGCTGCCCAACTTATGAACCATTGAATAAAGCCATTAAGATCTTTAAAATATACTCAGTTGAATTTTGTTTTTGAACAGCATTTTTTTTTCACATAATAAGCACCTGCTAGGCACTGAACCGTGTTCTCCTAAATGTGCAGTTTGTTAGAACTCTAACCCCAATATGATGCTATTTGGAGATCAGGCTTTTGGAGTTGTTGATTTTAGCTAAACTATTCCATAACATTTCTGTTTTGTCATCCATTTTGTGTGGCATGGAACTGACACTAGTCTCTCCCATGAGCTTACACACTAGGTAACAGCCCACAGAGTCACAAGTATAGTAAGTTCCTGACAAGACCCCACCAACTGCTACTGTGGTAAGCAGTCTCCCCTTTGTACACAACTTACTTAAGACACCCGTGAAACTTAAATTGACCAATCTGGCTTTAGCCCAGGAATCCCAAAGCAACCCCAATAGAGGTATGTGCTCTAGGTCCAGCTGAACTCTCTCTCCAGCTTTCTCTCTGCCTGCATCCTGCCTTGACCTCCCTACCTGGCCCCCTTGAGATGTGTTATGTATATCCTCCAAGACCCGGGAGAATAAACTTCTCTATTTCAATTCCCTTGTGGACTTTCGTTGAATTTTGGCTCACCATCCAACACCCAGGGACTCTACTAAAAATATGTCAATTAAACAAAGTCACAACGTATGATAATTAGCTCAAAAGATAGAGCCCCCATGATGGCATTATTGTTTTTATAAGAAGATACAAGAGTTCTCTCTCTCTCTCTCTCTCTCTCTCTCTCTCTCTCTCTCTCTCTCTCTCTCCCCCTCCCTCCCTCCCACTCTCTCTCTCCTATGTGAATATATTTTAATCCAGAAACCCAACCGTAATCTTCTTTAAATTGCACATGAACACAGTTGTATGTTCTATAACATACAGATCTAGTCATGTACCTAATCATGATAGTATCCTGTGTTTTTATACAGAGCCATACTACTTCAGAAACAAAAATTAAAAAAACAGGGGAGTGACCAACTTAAAGCACAATTTTATAATAAACTAGAAGCCTGGTGCTTTATAATTCGTGCATGGGGTTGTCCCCTCAGCTCAGCCTGCACCCTCTCCAATCCATGACTCCTCAGGAGTTTGGGTCTAAACCAACAATTGGACATCCTTCTCACAATCTGGGAACACTGACTCCTAACTGCTCACTTGTCTGCCTGCCTGATTACCCCTAACTGTTCCCCTTGCCAGCCTGATAACCACTAACCACTTCTGCCTGCTGGCCTGATCACCCCTAGCTGCTCCCCCTGCTGGCCTGGTTGCTCCCAACTGCTCCTACCACCAGCCTGGTCACTCCCAACTGCCCCCCCCCCCCACCCGCCCTGCCAGCCTGGTTGCCTCTTACTACCTCCCCACCAGCCTGATCATCTCTAATAGCCTCTGCCTGCCAGCCTGATTTCCTCTAATTGCCTCCCTGCAGGCCTGGTCACCCCAATTGCACCCCCCCCAACGCCGAGTTGGTCACCCCACATAGCCTGCTGTTCATTCATTTAGTCGTCCCTCATTAACC